>JAQBSW010003929.1:12500-75764 GCA_029291075.1 Eudiplozoon nipponicum | reverse complement strand
ATGAAAATTCAAGATTTTACCGACCTATGAGTGCTATCAATTGTCCCGCACAAGAAAAATGCGGTCAAACTCACAACAAGAAGGACAGCACTGCGCAACGAAATTCATCTTTTAAAATGTATTTTTTTTCTGTTTTGTTGGAAAGTTGTGCAGAAAAATGTTCTATTTGGCATGATTTGAAGGACTGGTGCGCAGTGCGAGTTTCATATGTTGACTCCCGTGAGTTGCGTTCGTGGGTTGTTGCTTTGCACTATCAGATTCGCAAAGATCCGATTAATTCCCCTTTTCCAAGTACGCGTCGATCTGGTGTTGGTTTTGGCTGAGTGCGGATTCTGCCCTTTCTTCCGAAGGCTTCAACATCGTTCTAATTGATAATTTTCAATGTTAAGTTTAAACCAAGACTTGAACCTCGTAGTTAGACATCACTAATTTTATTTTGAAGTAGCTTATACTCCTGGTTACCAGGTAAAACGTAATCCTAAAAGCTGGTAGGAAGCTAAAATTCCATGAGCAGAGCTTAGAATTTCTTTGTTTACCAGTCAACTTTAACAAGTGAATTAAAATTGAGTAGTTAATTTATGTATAAATATCTGATAGGATAATCGTTATGACATAAAGATATCAATATTGATCAGTGCTCGTCTCTTCTTATTTGTAAGCATTCAATATACTCTACATTCGAATTAAGGGCCTGTTTAAATTCCTATACGTATTGAAAAATTTTCTTTTTTGTCGACTTAATTTTAAATGAAGCAAATGTAGTCACGGTAACAAAATATCAACATTTTACAATCCCACCATATGCCACGCATTCGACTCCCACAATTACCTTGTCACATGGAAACTATTTGAACTGGTAAGGTTAATTAACAGATAAGGCACAGTTTAACCGTAGTTACCATTGAATTGCGTTATAGATTGCTATATGCATTCTACAAATCATGCTTCCCGAGCACTTCTCTGTTTCTGATTCGTAAGAAGTGGCGTTTCTGAAGTCACAACGAGTGACAAAATACACATGCACACACACACACACACACACAAAGACATATTATTGTAACCTAGTTACCCATCAACAGGTATTACTCCGGCCCCTTGAGCGAAATGCCACATCTTTGATTAGGGCACTGAACAATATTCGAATAGTATAAGGCCCGCCCAACTATTCAATTGTTCAGATTTGACACATGCTCAACACAATGCGAAGTTTATTAACAAGCTTATCACTAAACTCACCGGCTAGTGCTGACTTGATCTTTCAAGCTTAGAAAGAAGCACGGGACAAGCCCAATTATGCTCAACTATGCAGTGCTCAGTTACAATTAGACCGCCAGTCATTACTCAAACATTTGACACACAGGCTTGACTCGGAAATTCTGTGCTCGTTGTAGAAGCAGGTCGTAATGTTGCTCTAAGTTTAGCATTTGAAGGTTACGACTACATTAATGATCATGCAGGCATTTCTACGCTCAATTAATTTATCAAAACAGTAAAATGATGACATGTTAACATTTTTAATCATTTAAGGCATAAAAATTGCGAATAAGGATACATGTTGAGTAAGTTTAGAAATCAGAAGTACAATCGAATTTTGTAACAGATGATTTGAATCTAGCAACAAATTAATTCGAATAGTTAATATTTGAAATTTGATTGCGGAGTGCCAGTTTCATATTTTCCAATGCAGCGTTTTGCGTACGCGGGTTGTAGCTTTGCACCAACAGTTTCACAAAGATCCGATTGATTACAATTTCCATTTCCTTTTTGTCTTCGATCGGGCTGTGTATGCGTTCGTCCCTTTCTTCCGAAGGCTTCAACATCTTTCATACTAACCAATGGAAATGCGGTTCTATCATACAATTCGAATAGGCCCTGAATGATATACCAAAATCAGCTTTGGTAAAATGTACAAACTCTAGTACACCCGCGTTTCGACCAAACTGGCAAATCATCGGTAGGAGACGGCACTTTGCCACAACGCCACTAGATATTAGGTGAAGGAATGGGGACTAGACGAACGGTGCCATTTTTATACGTATATGTAATAAAGCGGTAGTAGAGACAACTTCACGTGATGTCTTTGGTAAATTGACTTCAAAACCAACTTACTTTATACAAAAAAAGCCGAACCTGTGCAAGGAAACAACAATTTGAGGATATAAACCATTCTGAAATAAAAAATAATTGATTGCACGGATGGTGATTAAAATTGTTGAAATCAAAGTTGCGAGGTTCAGAAAAACGCCATTTCCATACCACATTCCCAGGTGGCGTAATTTCTGCTCTATGATGATAGATTTGAATTGTTTAGATGGAACTGCATGTCGAAAGAGATGCAATAAATGCTCCGCGAGAAGAAAAGGCTAACCAAAAACAAGATTGTATATATATATATATATATATATATATACTCTCCTCTTATGGAGGAATATTGTGCGTGTAGTATGCAGCAATGCGGCTCCCAGACTCCTGAGTATCTGCGCCACATCAAAATTCTGGAAAGTAAATGACGAGTTCTCAACAAGCACACAACCGGTCTTGCGTATGAATTTTCCTTTCGATCTTCTATAATGCTTAGGTCATACTGGAAATAATGTTTATTTAATGGATTGCTGTTTATCTCATACTCGCAAACATTATTTAATTAACCAGTCTGAACGCTTGCTATTCCAGCAGGTCATCATCGGCATTACATAATTTAATGAAAAGTGTCATATTAATATGTTCTTGATTGCGTAAGGCTATGATATGTGTAAGTGTATATTAGCTGTTGCGCATCTAGTAACAGATTAATTTAAATAAGACCCGGTTAATTTGCTGAAATCGGTATGATAGAAGAGTGTGATCCGGTGAATGTATGTGTTTCGTGTTTACCGGCGACTTAAATGGAGGCGTTGGCATTACACTGACAAAAGAATCAAACGTTCCCGGGTTGTTGCTTTACACAATCATTTTTGGCAAAGATCCGATTCATGCCCATTTACAAGCAGGCATCGATCTGGTCTTCGTTTTGGTTGGGTGCGGTTTCGTCCCTTCCACCCGAAGGCTTCAATATCGTTCATACTAATCACTGGAAATGAGGTACGATCTAATCTTCGTTGATATCCCATATCACACATACGCATGAAGATTTTCACATTTCCAGTGGTTAGTATGAACGATGTTGAAGCCTTGGGGTGGAAGGGACGAAACCGCATCCAGCCAAAACGAAGCCATACTCGATGCGTACTTGGAAATGGGTGATCAATCGGATCTTTGCGAAACGGAGAGTGCAAGGCAACCGGATAAAACTGATTCCGTTGAAGAACTGTGCTGCCTATCTTAGGCAATGTTAACTCAATACAAACGGTGTGCATTCATTAGTTTGCATAAAGTCAAATCCTGTCATTATACTTTTGCTCAATTTCACGTCGCCAATTGACATTGTGCCTATCATAGAACAGTCAACAGAGTTGGCTAGTTGGCAATTTTGGCCTGAACGCGAATCGCATTACTTGCCAGTGACAGGCTATCAGACGAAGCATATTGTTAGTTGATACCTCGAAATGTTGGATTTGCGAAAAACTACGCATAATCAGAAGAACACACAGAGGACATTATAGGATAGGCTAGCCGAAAGTTATAATTACTCATCTTGGAATAGCTACGTATTTGCGCGTCTTCCACTGGCATTAAAATGCACGAAAAGTTATCCAACACAGTTTTCCAACATTCTGTACAGAAATGGATTTCAGAATGTTGTGCAACGCCCCCTCTCCCATCCCATGTGCCCCCCACGTGCCCCCCACGTATCCCCACTCGCATACTCATACTTTTTCAGTATCCTCGTCGGTCCCGCATTTTCCGCACGACAGGACAGACAATTGATCAAACAACAGCGGAATATTAAGCAATTAAATTATTGCAGAACTGGTGGATGTCAGCATAGACGAATGCAATTGTCGGTAGCACGTGTGCGTAGAAACTAACATACACAATAAGCAATAACAGACGCGCAAACCTAAAACTAGTAATTGAGCCTTTCCTTGCCACATATCAGGACTGCACCACTCAGTGAAATATGCCCATTTAAATAATGCAGCGAAGTAGCCGATGTTCCGTTATGTAACCGCGTTGATATTTCCATTTTTGACGTAAACACACAAACATAAAGACGAATAAAATTAATTTATTAAACGCATATTTATTTTTATGCCTAAATATTTGTGCTAGAAATGTGTGCAATGTACTATATCAGTCAAAATCAATCGGTTATTGGCAACTATCGTGTTACAATATTTCACCCGAAAAGGTTCATAGCTATTTGTAGGCATATATCAAAAGTGAATTTCTTATTTCTGATTCGCAATTTGTGTGACGACTGTTTCAACAAAGTTGTTACGCCTGCTGCAAAATGAAAAGATCCCGCACGCCAGGCACGAACACCTTTGGTCTGTTCGTTCACAAATAAGCAGCAAATATTTACATCCGTTATTTGTTACCTTGAGCATACTTTGGAAGCTGATAGATTTATGCGAAACATTCCAACCAGTTCATCATCTCCTTATAAATTTTGTCCCCTATACACACACTGTGGCTTGGCTATTATTTCAGTTCACTTTGACGGCTTAATATCAATGTATTTTCATGCTCTATTTAACCAGTTGTTCCGTGTAGTGGGAATGGTGTTTACTTCAGGCACGTAAACTACGTAACGTCAGGTAATGTTTACAGATGAGTGCATGAAGTGTTTCTGGCCTGGGCAACTGATTTGCACTTAATGATTAACAAACCGCTACACCGCTTTTGGTGTACGGATTGTGCTCCCTTGATCGAATTATACTCGCCGCCCAGTAGGCATCAACGCAACGTGTACTTTACCCGTATAATTGAGGTTGGCTTCGCCCGGCAGAGTCGACGATTTGGGAGCAAAAATTATAATTCCATCCTCAGCACTTGATCAAGCAGAGCAGGTACGCATAGTCTATAACAAATATATAGAAGTTGTTCTTCATGGTTGTGCAGTGCGATCCTCATATTTTACGTATCTAGAACTTTCTTTCGTGGGTGGTCGATTTGCAACCTCGGTTTCTCAATGATCTACGCGATCCTCATTTACAAGTACGCGTTGTATTCGGATTTGGTTTGTCATCACTCCGAGGGCTACCGCACCATTAGTACTAGCCACTGACATGGTTATGTCGAATTTCATTTCGGAGTGATGACATTATGAAGCCTAACTCAACGCCTACCTGGAAATGAGCATCAATTGGATCATTGCGGAACCGAGAATGAAAATCGACCACCCACGAATGAAAATCTTGGATACATTAAATATAACAAATATGGTTTACTTGGTCAAAACTTAGCTTTCTATGGTTATTTTTAGATATCCCAAGTTAGTGCTATTAACGATTTTCCCTTTAGGTTAGATTAAGACGAAATGTAAGAGCTTTCATAATTAATCAAGACCTGTACTCATCATCAGTCATGACATTAATGCTTTTTTTAATTAACAGGATATCATAACAATAACATAAACTTAAAGACTTATATTCATTAAGCATTTTATTCGCACGGTAAAATCACAAACATTTTTAGAAATAATGTAATTTCTTATATGACTTTTGCCAACAGAGCTATTGATTATAACAGTTTGATGCTGTTTGTGACGGAGAACTAATATATATGCAATTATGTATTAGGTTTTGTGCACCTAGTAACAAATTAGTTCAAATATGACCAGAAGGTTAAACCAAAGACAGAAAAAATAGAAATCATAATCTCGTGCACATTCGATTCGCGATTACTGGCGACTCATCGGTAGGAGTCGGTATTCTGCCGTTTACCCACATTCCTCAACCAAATTTATGGTTGGCAAAGGACTTAATACCGGTTCCTACTGATGAGTCTCCAGTAAGCACGAAACTAATGTGCACTAGATTATACTTTCCGTTCGTGCTCTCTTTGGTTTATCCGTCTGTTTATAATTGAACTTTTTTGTAAGTATGTGCGCAACACCTAATATATAACGGCAACTGATTATCTCACTATTTCCAGAGCCATTTCTCGTTCTCTTCATCAGGGATTTTTAATCATTAAATAGTAAAAAATACTTTTAACAATGTTTATATTAGTTAGCAATCATCGATTGCACGTGTGGTAATGATGTTTTTTTTAAATCAAGTGTGCAAGCTTGAGATAAACACCAATCAAATTGTATTTAACCAGTCACACAACTTGGCTAAACGAACGTCAGTTACATATGCGGATACGTTTCGGACTTCCATGACCTTTGTTATATCACGACGGAAAATTGACTACGTGGGATCAAAGCGAAATATATATATATATATATATATATATATATATATATATATATATATATATATATGCTAGTTTTATTCCAATTTTTAATATTCTGTCTAATAACACACAGTTCTTGTTTCGTCTTTCATATTTCGTCTGATTTATTGATCATATGTGTGCAAGATTTTAAATAATTCCAGGCAACTCAGGGCTACGAAACAAACAAAACCTGAAGCTCCTCGCGGATTAGAAGATTCAAGGAATAATAACCACTAAAAAATTAAATACATCTCTAAAGTTGAAAATCTAACAATCAATGCAATTATTTAAAACTAAATGCCGGTTTTGATAAGCTTCAGAAAATTGTTCTAATTTATTTTGAGTAAAACCACATATAATATATAATATATAAAGAGAAACTAATTTTGAGATAAAACAATTATGAATGAAGATTTGTTCATAATTGCATATATATTAGTTCTCTGCAACAAACAGTATTTAACTGTTATAAATTGAATTGAATGATGTCATGCTTACCTTGAAATGTGAAAACTGATATCGATCAAGGCCAGAGTGTATGGATTTAGTGGAGTAACTGGTGTTTAGAAATTGTTGTAATTCTCAATTTCGGTGTACTATAGCATAAATTGATATCCATTATGTTGGTACCATGTACCGACTCGGAAACCGTAGTGCTAGTACCATGTACCTTTTCGGTACTATAATGTTGGTATCGGTTGCTTACACAACAGCCATAGTGTTAGTATCCTTTACAGACTCGGTATATATATTATATTCTGTGAGTTAGCGTTGAAGTCGCATTGTCGTAGACTTTATATGATGTTAGATTCACTATTGCAGGTTTACACATTCGTCTAGGAGATTGTACCGTCCTATTATTCCACATTCTTCGACCAAATATATAGTGGTTAAAGGGTGTAATACCGGCTCCTACTGATGAGTCGCCAGTAAGCACGAAACGAATGCGCATTAGATTATACTTTCCGTTCATGCTGCCTTTGGTTTATCCTTCTGGTCACAACTGAACTAATTTGTTACTAGGTTCGCAACACGTAATACATACAAGCATTTGACTAGTTTCTAATTGGACTTCAATAAAATACAACATCGTTAGGTGGCGTAGCGTCTGTGTCTTAATGACGGATCGCAGGTAATTAGCTAGAACTTGAGATTTTATGAGACGCCGAATCGATTCCACACTACTTAATGACAAAAGGAAGAAAAATGAGTTGGTATATGACTGAAATTTGTATTTAGTGCGCGGCAGAAATGTGGCTCAGTGACATGAGTGTTAACTCATGAGCAAGTGTGCCCAGGTACGAGCCTGAGTAAAGGCAAAATAGACGAAATAAGTCTACTTAATAGATGAAAAAAGAATTTTTAAAATGTGAACCTGGATAATCCAAAATTACCAGATTTGATTTGTGACTAACACAAGTTAAGCTTCAACTGTTTCATTCGAAGATAATATTTCGGATGCCTTTGTCGGTATCCTTCCTCAGTTCACATTTTATCAACTGTCTTAGAACTAAGCTAACAAAGCAAATGCCATTAAATGTATTCTTTTCACGGGTTGGTCTCCTAATAGCCAACTGATTTTTCACTGGAAAGGTGTGCACCAAGTTGTTGGGTTTTTAAAATATGTTTAGATGGGTGAACTGAAGAAAGCGACCAGCAATGACCGCCCAAATTATATCAAGAAGCAAAACAGCTGGAATTCAGTTTGTGTTAGTTAAGACACAGACCAGGTTGATTTGATCGATTGCTCGACTGGTTAAAACGATCGATTTTTTTGTTTTACCTCAAGAGCGTAAACCCGCGGTATTTCACTTTTATTTTCAACCACGCCATCATCAGTGAATGCCTAAATAGAGTACTTCTACATTGAGTGGCGAAAACAATAAAAACAATGAGATTGGTGCTTACTTCAAGCTCGCAGACTTGATTTAAATAATTTTTACCACCAAACGCGCATTGATTGGTTAAATGTAAGTATGACGAAACCGGTCTACCAGAGGAATTGTGTTTTTCTACACTATACAACTCTTACTTTATACTGAAAAATGTATGTACTTAATTAGTCATGTTTTTATATCAAGTTCGCAAACTCGATTTCAGTAAATTTTATCACCGTCCGCGCAAACAATGTTCTTTTTATTACATAATTGTTCATTCCAATACCACTTCCACATGTAGTGTGGTGTCTGTTCAGTAATGACTGATTTTGGATGGCAAGATGGAACCTTGGGTCTGAATGGAAGCCATGTGCGCTCCACTTAAATGAAGAGCATAAACCGAGTTACATTAGTTAGTATATGAATGCAAATTGTATCTAGTGTGAGGCGGAGTAGCTCAGTGGTCAGAGCACCAGATTCAGAAGCAGGCGTGCCCAGGTTCGAGCCCTGTCCGCGGTAAATTCTGGCCAGTACGTGATGAGTTCCCAATAAGGACGAAACCGGTCTACTTAATGAATTACCTTTTCTACACTATACAATTCTTAGTTTATACTGACATATGTAAGTAATTAATGTGTCAACTGCTTATATCAAGATCGCAACCATGATTATAATAATTGTTATCACCGCCCGCGCAACCAATGTTCGTTTAATTATACTGTATGAATTGCTTTTTCTATACTATACAATTCGTATTTTATATTGACAAATGTATGTACTTAATGGGTCAGGTGTTTATATCAAGTACGCAACCTTGGTTATTGTAAATGTTTTCACCCCCTTACAACCAATGTTCGTTTAATTAGAGAAAAGTATCAATTCATTTCAACCTGAAATCTTATTAATTGCCTCAGACTTACAGTTTAAACTGACCAATCACGAACTGAAAATTCAATGTTAGCATATTTAATCAAAAATTTGTATGGTCTTATTGTCAATTTTTGTACATATTTTATTTCTGTTACGAAATTTGGAAATGTCATGTAAACGTAATAAAGCGTGCTCAACACAGATTTTAAACTGATTTACTGTTTCTAATGTTTAAAGATAAAATCATTACACATAATTTAGTATTACTTCATGTTGAAATGTTAGAAACTGAACGAAACAAAATATGCCGTGTTGCTGGCAAAGCTCAATAGGAATGCTCAAGCATGAACAATTGGAGCTGATTTACACAAATCCAGACAAGTACAATATATGTGAGACTACTAGAGGTGAGAGCCGCAGAAAAAAAAGTAATTTCGATATATACGTATGGCGGTTTGCGATCTGGTTCATATTACGATCATGTAAGGTCGAAACGCGTCAGTACATGTGATTGACGCTAATTTTGCTATGTTACTTAACGACGGGTTTAATTTAATGGGATTGGTGCTTACTTCAGGTTTGCAAACTTGACTTAAAGAATTTTTTCCACCACCCCGCGTAGTCAAAGATTTTGTAATTATCGAAACGATAAATATGTGGCGAAAGCTCCAAAAATAAATGTTTATGACTGTATACAAATTATTCAGCAAAACATAACAGTTAAGTACAATGAATGCGAGACTACTAGAAGTGAGAGCCGCATGTCTAGTTTTGCTTTCCATATATATGCATTGTGGTTTTATAATCCTTAGTTAGTTCATCGTCCTACTCTGATGATGATCATGGAAGGTCGAAACGCGTCAGTACATGTGATTGACGTTAATTTTGCTATGTTACTTAACGACGGGTTTAATTTAATGGGATTGGTGCTTACTTCAGGTTTGCAAACTTGACTTAAAGAATTTTTTCCACCACCCCGCGTAGTCAAAGATTTTGTAATTATCAAAACGATAAATATGTGGCGAAAGCTCCAAAAATAAATGTTTATGACTGTATACAAATTATTCAGCAAAACATAACAGTCAAGTACAATGTATGCGAGACTACTAGAAGTGAGAGCCGCATGTCTAGTTTTGCTTTCCATATATATGCATTGTGCTTTTATAATCCTTAGTTAGTTCATCGTCGTACTCTGATGATGATCATGTAAGGTCGAAACGCGTCAGTACATGTGATTGACGTTAATTTTGCTATGTTACTTAACGACGGGTTTAATTTAATGGGATTGGTGCTTACTTCAAGTTTGCAAACTTGACTTAAAGAATTTTTTCCACCACCCCGCGTAGTCAAAGATTTTGTAATTATCGAAACGATAAATATGTGGCGAAAGCTCCAAAAATAAATGTTTATGACTGTATACAAATTATTCAGCAAAACATAACAGTTAAGTACAATGAATGCGAGACTACTAGAAGTGAGAGACGCATGTCTAGTTTTGCTTTCCATATATATGCATTGTGCTTTTATAATCCTTAGTTAGTTCATCGTCCTACTCTGATGATGATCATGGAAGGTCGAAACGCGTCAGTACATGTGATTGACGTTAATTTTGCTATGTTACTTAACGACGGGTTTAATTTAATGGGATTGGTGCTTACTTCAGGTTTGCAAACTTGACTTAAAGAATTTTTTCCACCACCCCGCGTAGTCAAAGATTTTGTAATTATCAAAACGATAAATATGTGGCGAAAGCTCCAAAAATAAATGTTTATGACTGTATACAAATTATTCAGCAAAACATAACAGTTAAGTACAATGAATGCGAGACTACTAGAAGTGAGAGACGCATGTCTAGTTTTGCTTTCCATATAGATGCATTGTGCTTTTATAATCCTTAGTTAGTTCATCGTCCTACTCTGATGATGATCATGGAAGGTCGAAACGCGTCAGTACATGTGATTGACGTTAATTTTGCTATGTTACTTAACGACGGGTTTAATTTAATGGGATTGGTGCTTACTTCAAGTTTGCAAACTTGATTTAAAGAATTTTTTCCACCACCCCGCGTAGTCAAAGATTTTGTAATTATCGAAACTATAAATATGTGGCGAAAGCTCCAAAAATAAATGTTTATGACTGTATACAAATTATTCAGCAAAACATAACAGTTAAGTACAATGTATGCGAGACTACTAGAAGTGAGAGACGCATGTCTAGTTTTGCTTTCCATATAGATGCATTGTGCTTTTATAATCCTTAGTCAGTTTATCGTCGTACTCTGATGATGATCATGGAAGGTCGAAACGCGTCAGTACATGTGATTGACGTTAGTTTTGCTATGTTACTTAACGACGGGTTTAATATAATGGGATTGGCGTTTACTTCAAGTTTGCAAGTTTGACATAAAGAATTGGTACCACCACCCCGCGTAGTCAAAGATTTTGTAATTATCGAAACTATAAATATGTGGCGAAAGCTGCAAAAATTAATGTTCGTGACTGTATACAAATTATTCAGCAAAACATAACAGTTAAGTACAATGAATGCGAGACTACTAGAAGTGAGAGCCGCATGTCTAGTTTTGCTTTCCATATATATGCATTGTGCTTTTATAATCCTTAGTTAGTTCATCGTCCTACTCTGATGATGATCATGGAAGGTCGAAACGCGTCAGTGCGTGCGACTGACGGTAGTTTTGCTACGTTGTTCGATGACTGGTAAAATAAAATGTGACTGATGTTTACCTCAAGCTCGCAAACTTGGTTTAAAGAAATGTTACCATCACCAGCGCAATCAATTAATGTTGAATTTATTGTCATGTATATATACATATATATACATATATATATATATATATATATATATATATATATATATATATGGGTATGTGTTTATGTTCGTGACTGCAAAGAAATTGTGCAGCCGACATTTCCAGTCACGTACAATATATGCAGGGTTACTAGAGATGAAAGCCGCATTAATATAATCAAGGATACGATCTTGATATAAGCACCTGACCCATTAATTACTTACATATGTCAGTATAAACTAAGAATTTTATAGTGTAGAAAAGGCAATTTATCCAGTAGACCAGTTTCGTCCTTATTGGGAACTCCTCATGTACTGACCATATTCCGAAGCGGACGTGCTCAGGGTCGAGCCCTGTCCGCTGAAAATTCTGGCCAGTACTTGATGAGTTCCCAATAAGGACCAAACCGGTCTACTGGATAAATTGCCTTTTCTACACTATACAATTTTTATTTTATACGGGCATATGTAAGTAATTAATGGGTCAGGTGTCCACATTAAGACCGCAAACTTGATTATAATAATATTGACTCTGTTTTTAATTAGATATAATCTTTGCATCAGCCTCACTAATGGCTTTACGATGAAGGTTCAATTATGCATTGTTTAATGAAGAGATAGTAATTCCATTACTTATTCTTCTTCGTGACACTTTCATTCAGTGTCTTGCATATACTGGCATCTTACAAATGAACTCAACCGATAATTTAATTATATATATATATATATATATATATATATATATATATATATATATATATATATATATATATAACCATACCTAGCGTCTACTGGTTTGTACGAATTTCGGAATATACTTTTCGCCTGCATGATTCAATATAAATATTGCAATTTCCCAGATCAGATATAAGGTGTTAATTTCTTTTTACTAACATGATGTGTGTGCAGTTATTGTACCATGTTGAAGACAATGGTGCATTGAAAGGTTTACGGTAAACTGAGCAGGAAAAATGAAATTTCCATTAACGGCATAGCAACAGCAATTGATGCGTCTTGTGGTTTGCTTGAGTTAATTACAGAAGCAGGTGATGATTGCATCGATGTTGATATGATGTTTATAGGACATGGTAAGCACGGACGTAATATTTGTTCGCTACTGGTTTCCGAGACGCTGAAACCGGCCTGCCTGATGATTAAAATAATTAAAAATAAAGCTGGCGTTGTTTGGGCGTCTGATATAAGAAAGCAATCGTATTATTTGGTGAAGAAATGCCCGTAAACAAGTTGCTTAGCTCATATGAAAAAGGATATTCAAAATGGCTTAAACCGATTAACATACGAGGTTCATGAGTACTCTGACGCCGTCCATAATTTTAGAAAAAAAACTAATTTTGGACAGCTTCAGAGTGACGAGTCAAGTGAGAAACCAGCAATCAATTATCAACACAATCGATAAACCTGAAAATGTAAAGAAATCAAGATATTAACGAACTACGAGTGCTATCAATTATCCCGCAGCAGGAAGTTCCGTATTAAAAGTCAGTAGTTTTGCTGTTTTGTTCGACGACTGATTAAATGCATTGGGATTTGTGTTTACTTCAAGCTCGCCAACCTTATTTAAAGAATATAACAGAACTACCGTAAATCACATCTACGATTATGTTTAGGACATAGCATGCGGCTGATTAAATTAATTTTTGTTGTTGTTTATCAAAATTCCGCTAAATTTAATTAAATAACTATAATTGGGAGTTTGCTATAAAGTACTAAATATATTCAATGGGCTGAGCGGCCGAAAGATCAAAAGTTTAGATTAGATCCTCATCTGCAGTATTTCTGTTTTGGTTAGATAATTCCGCGAAAATTTCGCAACGCAGCAGTACATCAAATAAGGGTTAGTAATGGGACCATAGACAGTTTTTCAAAAATAATGTAAAGCTAGCTTTAGTGCTCATTCAAAACTACAATAAACTATATTTATTAATTAAATATATTCCAACGTTCGCGCGAAAAGAAAGCGATTAAATACTTTATTTATTGTCAAAGTTCAAACATACCACGACTGACAATTGATAGCACTCGTAGGTCGATAAAATCTTGATCCCTTCATATCTCCAGGTGCACAGTTTGTTTTGTAAATTGATTAAACTGACATAGGTTGCGCGGGCGGTGATAACATTTACTGTAATCAAGGTTGCGAACTTGATATAAACACCTGACCCATTAATTACTTACATATGTTAGCATAAACTAAGAACTGTATAGTGTAGAAAAGGAAATTCATCGAGTAGACCGGTTTCGTCCTTATTGGGAACTCATCATGTACTTGCCAGAATTTGCCGCGGACAGGGCTCGAACCCGGTAACGTCTGCTTCGGAATCTGGTGCTCTAACGACTGATTGGTGGATTCTCAATGGTCCCTTCACCTTCAAGTTGTCCTAACTTCGCTTGTCCGGTATTGTTTTTGAATGAAAATTTCTGCAATTGATTACTGAGTAACAAGTTAGTTCAAATAGGTCCAGAATGCTAAACCAAAATCAGCATTAATGAAAGGTGTAAGCTTAACAACATTAGCACTTTGTTTTATAACTAATTTGCGTCTTGTCGAAATAGGTGAAGGGGAAGGAGATTTTATCTGAAAAATAGTATTCCTGCAAAATACCGCAATTCAGACAGAAATTAAACAAAGATAGGGAACTATAAATATTTATACTTGGAGGAATATTGAAGGAACTCGATCATGTACATGTTTCTATGAGATAAATCAACTTGGCAAGAAGTCAAACAATGCACGAGGAGCTGAAAATCACTGAGGATTGTTAATAATTATGAGCTAACCTTGGCTAGGTTGTTAAAGTGAGTTGCTCAATCATCGAATTACGCTATACAAATTAACAATGTATGCAAGACTGCTAGAGGTGAGAGCCGCATATCTAAACTTGATTTCCATGTATATTCAATGCGGTTTGATCCTCGATAGTCAGTTTACCGTCGTACTCTGATGATGATCATGGAAGGTCGAAACGCGTCAGTGCGTTGCGGCTGGCGGTAGTTTTGTTATGTTGTTCGACGAATGGTTAAATACAATGGGATTGGTATATACTTCAAGCTCGCAAACTTGATTTTACGAATCGAATTATGCTGTTATAATAGCAAGATTAGCAAGATTTTAAAAATTAGTTCAACAATAACATGTATAAATATATTATCCAATAATTGAAATAAAGTTCAAAAGACTCGGTTTTCAACCATTCTACCAATGACTCGATGAAAGCATCACACACATAGTTAAGAAGATGTGTTTAAAGAGTAAATGGTTGCCTTTTTAGGTATTGCAAATATTTGTGCTAAAAAATCTTCCCATCTATTCGACAACATCTTAGTAGTTGCGAGTAATTTCAGCGTGCTTCGAGCTTCCGAAAGTTTTCTTTTCCAATGGAATCGAAGAAATGGTGCTGCTTCAAGTGTCTACCGTGCGATATGGCACTAATTAGTATCAAATTTAAAAGTAAGGTCAAACTATCTACTGTTATAAGACAGATACCGATGGTGTTTATCTCAAGCTCTCAAACTTGTTTAAAACAATGGTCATCATCACGCGTGCAATCATTGATTTTAAATTTTTATAACTTATAAACATGTGGACAAAACTGAAAAAAACTATCATGGTTCTTTAAAAGAAACATGTTGCGCGACAGAGAATGGATCATTTACCTGATTATCGGATTGCCATCCGATTTGTTTGCATCCGCTGTCTTCCTGATTTCTCCAAAATTTTCGATATCCGGAAAGCAACGGAAAGCACATCACCAACTACGTTGACAAGCAATATGTCAAGTGGAAATTTTTCGTAAATAGTGCAAGTATCAAAAATTCCAATTACCTGTACGTTTCCATCTTTCGTTGATCAATCACGAAAATTTACTAAATAAGATCAATTTTACGTGTCCAAGCAGTTTAGTATAGACCAAAAATAGAACGAAAATGCGACAGCCGGAAGACATTCTACCGATTAAAGTGCAAAGTTTCAACAAATCGGTCTACTTCGCAGGATATGAAATGGATGCAATCCAAAAGAGTTATTTTGCAATTTAGGGCACGACTTAGTTTTCTAGGCTTTATCAAATTATGTGACTTAGCTCCGAAATAATGTTATCAGCAAAATACCACAGTGGTTACAATTCTTCGTAAAACGCGTAAACCTACTTCTGACATGCATTTTGGCTAAGGACCTAACGTACAGCCATTTTCATTTTTAACGACTTCTAGAATTTCCTTCCAAGGGAGCAACAATCCGAATGGTTCAATAGAAAAATACAGATTTTATGACACCAGTTATGCGTAATTACCTGAAAATTGTTGGGTCCAACAAAGAGTTTACATCCACTGTCCTCATTATTACTTTAGGTGTTTCGGCTGTCTGTTCCGGAAGCCGGAAAGCGCATCCTACAAATACGTTGAAAATTATTAAGTAAAAAGGTAAATGTAGATTGAATTATTTTATTTATTCTTACTGCTGGACCTCTTCGGCATAACATAATTTTCACTAGATTATTGTGTCATGCTTATGTGTGTGACATACACTTACCTAGTATTTAAAAAAACAATTTACGTTTAAGAGATCTAACAACAAGTATAAATGGGGCAGTTTAAACTAAAATTTCCACTTGACATAATGATTGTCAACTTAGTAAGAGATGTACTTTCCACAAAAAAAGATTTCCATACCCGAATATATCGAAAATTTTGGAGAAATCAGAATGACTGCAGATGCAGACAAATCGGATCGCAACCCGTTAATCAGGTATATTACGGTTCTTGCAACACATATATTGTGTAGTCGACACTTCCATCCAAGTACAATGTATGCGAGACTAATAGATGTGTGTTATGTTAATACTATTTCATTTTGTGTTCGAGTGTCAATTAAATTGATGTAGCTAATGAGTTTATTATGTAATGATGTAGCGAGCAAACTTCCTCCGAATTTAGTAGCCCTGCCTTATAGTATGCTATTTAGTATTTATTAAGAGATTTTGGTGGGATTGACAAATCTTACGAATATATCTCTAATACCCACCACTTGTAAGTGAAATATTGCAGTGAGCAATATTTAGACTGAAAAATATAATATTGGTTTCATGACGTGAGTTATATCATTGACTAACCTCTTATTCAAATTTGCCAGCTAAATCTTAATTAAGTCAGTTGCCCGCATTTTAGCAGTTGCCTTCTGCCCACACAGCTGTAAACTACTCAACCGGGTCTTTTAATATATAATCTAACATTTAGTCACTCTTTGGTTAGTAGTTTCCAGTCCAAGATGTTGGTTAGTACAATTTTCCCGAGGCTGTAAATGGTATGGATGAACAAACACCTCATAATTATGTAATAAGCCGTTAATCATTGTTTCACTGCCCATCTAAACACACGGGATTTCTATCTGACTAATTATTACCAATTTTGTCTAGTTTAACCTAAGCCGGATTCTTTTTGAGTTGAGGTGGCATTTCTAAATGTATCACACTTCCTAGATTTAGATGTATATATATATATATATATATAAATATCTTTATCGTAATGTTTGTGATCAAATGCTTTGAGGTTGACCGACCCACACTGTGGTGAAATCATTAAACGCAAAATGCAGCTATTAATAAGCTTATAGCTTCTACTCTTAGCTTCTACTCCTATTTCTTGCAGATAATGAAGTATGGATAAATTCATACAACAAGACACTTTTTTTTACTGCGGCTGACTCCTTTTGGAGGATAGGCCGGCTCCATAGAAATCCCGGATTATACCTCTCCATGCCGGGCGGTTGGCAGCCATTTCGGAACATCGAACATTCCAACACCCGAAATAAATAGGTGTTTTCGCGCTGATACAGAGCGCGTCGCTTGCCGGGGACGCCGTAGCATGAACGGTATTTGTGACATTTCATGGAGTTACTTGGGAATTTGGTACACGTGGTGTCCCGTCACCACGCAGTAAATAAATTTAATGTTTAAAAATGTGCCTAAAAACAAAATTACGCAATTCATTAAATCAAGCTTGCGAAATTGAAGTAAAAATTGTAAATGTCGGTTGCATAATTTGTAGGCAGTCGCAAAACAGTAACTGTTTATAGCTCCCCCCTCCACATATATATAAATATATATATATATATATATATATATATATATATAAATATATATACATATATATATATATATATATATATATATATATATAGACAATGCAACTAAACGATAATTAAAGGCGCAGGTGAAGGTAACAATACATTAAATCAAGTTTGCTTCCAATATATATATGCCAATAATTAATTTACAGATATTTAATTGAAATCATTTTTTAAAGCTTTAAATATTAACCTTAATAATGCTTCGAACTCGTTGTGCAATCAATTAAACAATAATTCATTGCGCGCGTAGTGGTGACAATTCTATAAATCAAAGTTGCGTGCCTGAAGTAAACACCAAGCCTATTGTATTTAGCCAGTCATCGAATAACATAGCAAAACTACCACCAGTCGCGCGCACTGACGCATTTCGACCTGCCATGATCATCATCAGAGTACGACGGCAAACTGACTATCGAGGATCAAACCGCATTGCATATATATATGGAAAGCAAAATTAGATATGCGGCTCTCACCTCTAGCTGTCTTGCATACATTGTACGTTACTGGAAATGTCGACAGCACAATTTCTATGCAGTCACGAAGATTAACTCTTTGTAACTTTCGCCACACTCATATATATATATATATACATATATATATATATATACATATATATATACATATATATATATATATATATATATACATATATATACATTGCGCGGGTGATAGTATCAATTATTTAAATCACGGTTGCGAACTTGAAGTAAACACAAAACCCATTGTATTTTACCAGTCATTTGCGTGTATTGATCCTTTTCAATCTTCAACAATCATCATCAGATCTAGAAGGAAAATTGTCTGAGAATAATTCTACTGCAATATATTTGACAATTATGAAAAATATGAAACACAGATGCCACGTTTGGTAGTTAGGTACACATTGTTCGTGAAATATATTTAAATCAAGCTTGACATCCAGTAACATATGCAATTTCTGATAAGACTTTCTTTCAAATGGAGCCTATTTGGAATCTCTGTCGACCTGAAGTTACAAATGGCCACTGCCTATGCGTCCACATACATCAGACACCATGTCACCTGGGGAATTTATACCTAGATAAAGTTTAAAGTAATGATTTCAATAATATATTTGTTGCCAGTATAGAACTCAGCATTGCATTATGTAGAAAATTAAATTCATCCAGTACACCGACTTCTTCCTTATTGTGAACGTATAAAGTATATTACAGAATTTTTCGCCGAAGGGAGTCGAACGGCGAACATTTGATACGGTGTCTAGGATCATACCCGCTGCGCCTCCCTCGCCATATAATAAAGGCGATTAAAAGTCATATGCGAACTTATATTTTTTAGATTAGCCTTCCCTTCCAGTGGAACTACTTAGGGCTCCTTAAGTATTTAAGTTTTATTTAACCAAACCCGATCGGACTTTATTCAGCAGACACCACGTCAATTTGGGAAGTTGAATTAACTTAAAGTCTAAATGCGGGGATTCTATTACGTATGTGCTGTCAGGGTAAGCTAAACTTGGCTTCAAATAGTAAAGCCAATTTTCCCAATTGACTGATTTTTTCCCTATTGGGAACTCTTAAAATACTACGGTAAGTTTGACGCAGTGGATAGGGTCACAGACTGCGGAAATATGTTCCCCAGTTCGAGTTCCTTCCATGGCGAAAATTCTGGACAGTTCTGGAGGAATTCGCGTTAATGACACAAAACTAGATATGCGGCTCTCATCTTTAGTAGTCTCGCATACATTGTACTTGACTGGAAATGTCGGCTGCACTATTTATATGCAGTCACGAACGTTAACTGTTTGTAGCTTTCGCTTCAAGCATATATATAGACAATACAATTAAACAATAATTGATTGCGCGGGTGGTGGTAACAATTCTTTAAATCAAGTTTGCGAGCTTGAAGTAAACACCAATCCCATTGTACTTAACCAGTCATCGAACAACATAACAAAACACTATTAAATAAATCATCAAGACAAGTTTGGCAAAGGTAACATTTGTGCAACAGAATGACACTGATGTTTCAATTATGTTGTTATAAAGTTTTCTAGAATATCCTTTAAATTCATTTGCTGCTGCTATCAATATTCATAGAATGTGTAATATATATATATATATATATATATATATATATATATATATATATATATATATATATATAACTCTATGCAAGGAACTAGAATATATACGTGTATATGTTAGGTATGATGTGCTTAGCAATTAATTCTTTTATGAAAAGAAGAAAATATCGGAATAGGCAGTAATAAATGTTGTGATCACTCTGACGTCTGCATTTCTTGCAAAATAGAGAACAGCACTATGGCATCAGCGTGCATTTCTTTTACACATATCATTGATTGTTTAATTGTATTACCTATGTATATGTGGCGAAAGCTGCAAATAGTTAATGTTCGTGACTGAATAGAAATTTTGCAGCCGATATTTACGGTCGAGTGCAATGTACGTGAGACTATTAGAGGTTTGAGCCGCATATTTTGATTTGCTTCCCGTGTGTATGCATTTCGGTTTGATCCTCACTAGTCAGTTTGCCGTTTGTACTCTGTTGATGATCATGGAAGATCGAAACGTGTCAGTGCGTGTGACTGGCGGTAGTTTTGCTATGTTGTTCGACGACTGGTTAAATACAAAGGGATTGGTGTTTACTTCGAGCTCGCGAACTTGATTTAAAGAATGGTTTCCATCGCCCGTGTAATCAACAATTGTTTAATTGTATTAACTATACTACATTATGCAACGCTTAGTTTATACTGATAAATGTACGTATATAATTGGACTGAGGTTTATATCAAGGTCGAAACCTCTATCTACTCGTTATCACCGCACACGGAGGTAATGTTCGTTTGACTATGTTGATTACCTGGGCGTAGTATCTGCTCCTACTATCAAAAAGATATGAGAGAACCCCGCGTGTTAATGTGACTTGACATATTTCTTTATACGTGCGTTTGTTCTTGTAAACCAATTAAACTTACTTGCAGCAGGAAACCCAATTTATATTATATATAAGCATAACATAGGTAGATAAACTACCACACACATATAACAGTTAAATACTGTTTGTTGCGAAGGGCTAATATATATACAAGTATGTATTAGATGTTGCGAACCTAGTAACACATTAGTTCAGTTGTGACCAGCAGGATAAACCAAAGGCAGCATGAGCGGAAAGTATAATCTCATGCACATTCGTTTCGTGCTTACTGGCGACTCATCAGTAGGAGCCGGTATTACGCCCTTTAACCACTATATATTTGGTAGAAGAATGTGGATTGTACCGTCCTATTATTCCACATTCTTCTACCAAATATATAGTGGTTAAAGGGCGTAATACCGGCTCCTACTGATGGGTCGCCAGTAAGCACGAAACGAATGTGCATGAGATTATACTTTCCGTTCATGCTGCCTTTGGTTTATCCTTCTGGTCACAACTGAACTAATTTGTTACTAGGTTCGCAACACCTAATACATACTTACCACACACATAACTTTTTCCTGATTATCGGGTTGCGATCCGATTTGTTTGCATCCGCTGTCTTCCTGATTTATTCAGAATTTTCGATCTCCGGGTATGGAGAACTTTTTCAGTCGGAAGCACATCACCTACTAAGTTGACAATTAACATGTCATGTGGTAAGTTTAGTTTAAACAGCCCCGATTATACTTGTTGTTAGATCTCTTAAGCATAGCTTGTTTTTTTTTAAATACTAGGTAAGTGCATGTGACACACTAGTCTAGTGAAAATTGTTATGCCGAAGATGTCTAGCAGTAAGAATATATAAAACAATTCAAACTTCATTTACCTTTTTACTTAATAATTTTTAACGTATTTGCAGGATGCGCTTTCCGGCTTCCGGAACAGACAGCCGAAACACCTAAAGTAATAATGAGGACAGTGGATGTAAACTCTTTGTTGGACCCAACAATTGTCAGGTAATTACGCATAACTAGTATCATAAAATCTGTATTTTTCTATTGAACCATTCGGATTGTTGCTCCCTTGGAAGGAAATTCTAGAAGTCGTTAAAAATGAAAATGGCTGTACGTTAGGTCCTTAGCCAAAATGCATGTCAGAAGTAGGTTTACGCGTTTTACGAAGAATTGTAACCACTGTGATATTTTGCTGATAACATTATTTCGGAGCTAAGTCACATAATTTGATAAAGCCTAGAAAACTTATTCGTGCCCTAAATTGCAAAAGAACTCTTTTGGATTGCATCCATTTCCTATCCTGCGAAGTAGACCGATTTGTTGAAACTTTGCACTTTATTCGGTAGAATGTCTTCCGGCTGTCGCATTTTCGTTCTATTTTTGGTCTATAATAAACTGCTTGGACACGTAAAATTGATCTTATTTAGTAAATTTTCGTGATTGATCAACGAAAGATGGAAACGTACAGGTAATTTGAATTTTTGATACTTGCACTATTTACCTACACACCAATATACCAAATATTCTTGTTATATTAATTTAATAAAACATCGATTCCGAGTGAATGCCATCAAACAATTCCATCACATTTATGGACATTTCCAAGCAAGTCAAATGATGTCGAACTCCCCCAAATCTGTATCGTTATGGGATGGCCAATGGCAAGTTACCATCAAATAACCGTTTTATCACGTAGAAAGGTTAGTAAAAAAATCATTTGAAATGGGAACCTCTGTAACAAACTGTAACGTTTTTCATTTGTGGGCATCTTTCAAAGAAACACAGAAATTCAATTATTACAACTGTTACCACGTTTCCAATTGATTTTCGTTGTGAATTAAAAAAATTCTTTTTCATATCAAATGCTCTAAAATTTTAATTTTAATTTTAATTTTAATTTTAATTTTAATTTTAATTTTAATTTTAATTTTAATTTTAATTTTAATTTTAATTTTAATTTTAATTTTAATTTTAATTTTAATTTTAATTTTAATTTTAATTTTAATTTTAATTTTAATTTTAATTTTAATTTTAATTTTAATTTTAATTTTAATTTTAATTTTAATTTTAATTTTAATTTTAATTTTAATTTTAATTTTAATTTTAATTTTAATTTTAATTTTAATTTTAATTTTAATTTTAATTTTAATTTTAATTTTTAATTTTAATTTTAATTTTAATTTTAATTTTAATTTTAATTTTAATTTTAATTTTAATTTTAATTTTAATTTTAATTTTAATTTTAATTTTAATTTTAATTTTAATTTTAATAATTTTATTTCGGTTACAATTTTATTTTTCATTTTAATTTTAATAATTTTATTTCGGTTACAATTTTATTTTTCATTTTAATTTCAATAATTTTATTTCGGTTTTAATTTTAGTTTTAATTTTAATTTCAATTATTTTATTTCGGTTTTAATTTTAGTTTTAATTTTAATTTCAATTGTTTTATTTCGGTTTTAATTTTAGTTTTAATTTTAATTTCAATTGTTTTATTTCGGTTTTAATTTTAGTTTTAATTTTAATTTCAATTATTTTATTTCGGTTTTAATTTTAATTTTAATTTTACTTTCAATTATTTTATTTCGGTTTTAATTACAGTTTTAATTTTAATTTCAATTATTTTATTTCGGTTTTAATTTTAGTTTTAATTTAAATTTCAATTATTTTATTTCGGTTTTAATTTTAGTTTTAATTTTAATTTCAATTATTTTATTTCGGTTTTAATTGTAGTTTTAATTTTAATTTCAATTATTTTATTTCGGTTTTAATTTTAGTTTTAATTTTACATTCAATTATTTTATTTCGCTTTAAAATTTAGTTTTAATTTTAATTTCAATTATTTTATTTCGGTTTTAATTTTAGTTTTAATTTTAATTTCAATTATTTTATTTTGGTTTTAATTTTGGTTTTAATTTTAATTTCAATTATTTTATTTTGGTTTTAATTTTGGTTTTAATTTTAATTTCAATTTTTTAATTTCGCTTTTAATTTTGGTTTTAATTTTAATTTCAATTTTTTAATTTCGCTTTTAATTTTGGTTTTAATTTTAATTTCAATTATTTTATTTCGGTTTTAATTTTAATTTTGATTATTTAATTCTAGTTTTAATTTTAATTTCAATTATTTAATTTTAATTTATTTATTCCATTATAGTTTTTAAATTTAATCTTCATTATTTAATTTTAGTTTTATTTTAAATTCTAATTTTTTTAGTTTTAATTTTAAACTTATGTATTTAATTTTAATTTTCTTTTTTATTATTTAATTTTGTTTTTTTAAAATTTTAACTAATCCTTCTCAATTCATTTAATTATATAAATGTTCATTTCAACACCAAACATGGTATATGTTTTCTAATGACAGATTAGGGATGGTTAGTTGGTGCGAAAGGGATGCTATGTAGGCACCACTAAAGGAAAGGCTAACCAAGAAACATTAGTCAGTATATAACTGAAAAATGTGTTTTGTTCAGCAGAGTGTCTCAGAGGTTAGAGCATCAGATTCCGAAGCAGACGCTCCCAGTTTCGAGCCCTGTCCGCGGCAAATTCTGGACAGCACATTATGAGTTCCCAATAAGTACGAACCCTGCTTGATTAAATGTAGAGTTAATTTGATGCGTAGTACTGGCTTCAACGGTAGAGAGCCCTCTATAAAGAATGAGAAAATACTTTATGTTCTTGCTGATTTACGAATATTATCTTACTAATATTTGAGAAAGTTTACAATATGACACGTTATTATTATTATTATTATTATTATTATTTTTAAAATACATATACATTACTTAAGCATTAAATAAGCATTGATTGCGCGGGTGGAAATACTAGTTATTTAAATCAATTTTTCGAGCATGATTTACCTACTAATCCAGTTAAAGTAAGCTTGGTATAAAAAAACACATACAATTCATCCACGAAACCAGTTTCTACTTTGTTCAGGACTCCTCAAGTACGGTGAAGAATTTGTACACAAACAATACTCGCAAACTTGATTTAAATAAATGTTATCACTACATGCAAAATCAATGATTATTTACCTGTAGCAATTTTTAATTTAAAGCACTTCCTGAGATAGCGTGGTATCTGTTCTATAATGAGAGAGTCATTAAGAAATCATTGATTGCGCGGGTGGTAATACTAGTTATTTAAATCAATTTTTCGAGCATGATTTACCTACCAATCCAGTTAAAGTAAGCTTGGTATAAAAAACACATACAATTCATCCACGAAACCAGTTTCTACTTTGTTCAGGACTCCTCAAGTACGGTGAAGAATTTGTTCACAAACAATACTCGCAAACTTGATTTAAATAAATGATATCACTACATGCAAAATCAATGATTATTTAACTGTAGCAGTTTTTAATTTAAAGCACTTCCTGAGATAGCGTGGTATCTGTTCTATAATGAGAGAGTCATTAAGAAATCATTGATTGCGCGGGTGGTAATAACAATTATTTAAATCAAGTTTTCGAGCATGATTTACCTACCAATCCAGTTAAAGTAAGCTTGGTATAAAAAAACACATACAATTCATCCACGAAACCAGTTTCTACTTTGTTCAGGACTCCTCAAGTACGGTGAAGAATATGTTCACAAACAATACTCGCAAACTTGATTTAAATAAATGATATCACTACATGCAAAATCAATGATTATTTAACTGTAGCAGTTTTTAATTTAAAGCACTTTCTGAGATAGCGTGGTATCTGTTCTATAATGAGAGAGTCATTAAGAAATCATTGATTGCGCGGGTGGTAATACTAGTTATTTAAATCAATTTTTCGAGCATGATTTACCTACCAATCCAGTTAAAGTAAGCTTGGTATAAAAAAACACATACAATTCATCCAAGAAACCAGTTTCTACTTTGTTCAGGACTCCTCAAGTACGGTGAAGAATTTGTTCACAAACAATACTCGCAAACTTGATTTAAATAAATGATATCACTACATGCAAAATCAATGATTATTTACCTGTAGCAATTTTTAATTTAAAGCACTTCCTGAGATAGCGTGGTATCTGTTCTATAATGAGAGAGTCATTAAGAAATCATTGATTGCGCGGGTGGTAATACTCGTTATTTAAATCAATTTTTCGAGCATGATTTACCTACCAATCCAGTTAAAGTAAGCTTGGTATAAAAAAACTCATACAATGCATCCAAGAAACCAGTTTCTACTTTGTTCAGGACTCCTCAAGTACGGTGAAGAATTTGTTCACAGATAATACTCGCAAACTTGATTTAAATAAATGAAATCACTACATGCAAAATCAATGATTATTTACATGTAGCAATTTTTAATTTAAAGCACTTCCTGAGATAGCGTGGTATCTGTTCAATAATGAGAGAGTCATTAAGAAATCATTGATTGCGCGGGTGGTAATACTCGTTATTTAAATCAATTTTTCGAACATGATTTACCTACCAATCCAATTAAAGTAAGCTTGGTATAAATAAACACATGCAATTCATCCACGAAACCAGTTTCTACTTTGTTCAGGACTCCTCAAGAACGGTCAAGAATTTGTTCACAGACAATACTCGCAAAGTTGATTTAAATAAATGATATCACTACATGCAAAATCAATGATTATTTACCTGTAGCAATTTTTAATTTAAAGCAATTCCTGAGATAGCGTGGTATCTGTTCAATAATGAGAGAGTCATTAAGAAATCATTGATTGCGCGGGTGGTAATACTCGTTATTTAAATCAATTTTTCGAACATGATTTACCTACCAATCCAGTTAAAGTAAGCTTGGTATAAATAAACACATACAATTCATCCACGAAACCAGTTTCTACTTTGTTCAGGACTCCTCAAGAACGGTCAAGAATTTGTTCACAGACAATACTCGCAAAGTTGATTTAAATAAATGATATCACTACATGCAAAATCAATGATTATTTACCTGTAGCAATTTTTAATTTAAAGCACTTCCTGAGATAGCGTGGTATCTGTTCTATAATGAGAGAGTCATTAAGAAATCATTGATTGCGCGGGTGGTAATACTCGTTATTTAAATCAATTTTTCGAGCATGATTTACCTACCAATCCAGTTAAAGTAAGCTTGGTATAAAAAAACTCATACAATGCATCCAAGAAACCAGTTTCTACTTTGTTCAGGACTCCTCAAGTACGGTGAAGAATTTGTTCACAGATAATACTCGCAAACTTGATTTAAATAAATGAAATCACTACATGCAAAATCAATGATTATTTACATGTAGCAATTTTTAATTTAAAGCACTTCCTGAGATAGCGTGGTATCTGTTCAATAATGAGAGAGTCATTAAACAATCATTGATTGCGCGGGTGGTAATACTCGTTATTTAAATCAATTTTTCGAACATGATTTACCTACCAATCCAGTTAAAGTAAGCTTGGTATAAATAAACACATGCAATTCATCCACGAAACCAGTTTCTACTTTGTTCAGGACTCCTCAAGAACGGTCAAGAATTTGTTCACAGACAATACTCGCAAAGTTGATTTAAATAAATGATATCACTACATGCAAAATCAATGATTATTTACCTGTAGCAATTTTTAATTTAAAGCACTTCCTGAGATAGCGTGGTATCTGTTCTATAATGAGAGATTCATTAAGAAATCATTGATTGCGCGGGTGGTAATACTCGTTATTTAAATCAATTTTTCGAACATGATTTACCTACCAATCCAGTTAAAGTAAGCTTGGTATAAATAAACACATGCAATTCATCCACGAAACCAGTTTCTACTTTGTTCAGGACTCCTCAAGAACGGTCAAGAATTTGTTCACAGACAATACTCGCAAAGTTGATTTAAATAAATGATATCGCTACATGCAAAATCAATGATTATTTACCTGTAGCAATTTTTAATTTAAAGCACTTCCTGAGATAGCGTGGTATCTGTTCAATAATGAGAGAGTCATTAAGAAATCATTGATTGCTCGGGTGGTGATAACGATTATTTAAATGAAGTTTCATTGTTTAAGGCAAGCACCAATCACATTGTATTGGAATAAGTTGCACGACATGTCGAAACTAGCGTCAGTCTGTGACTGACGTACCGATGTACTTCAACCTACATTGGGCGCCATCAGATAGATGAAAGTTCAACTTACGCCCAGTTTTGTGCTCCAACCCACGACTCTTGCATCAAAACTGCCATACTTCACCGATTGAGCTAACCGGACGGTGTTGATCATGCAAAGTCAAGACGCGTCAGTACGTGTAACTGACGATAGCTTTGCTGTGTTTTACGTGTGATTGAATAAAAATGGATGGGAGTTTTTCCCAAGCTCGCAAGGTGGATTTAAAGAAATCGGTCATTGCATTTGAAATTCGTGTTTGATGAGGCATCAAATAGCATTTTATATTTTCGTTTACACCCAGTGGCAGAACTGCGCTACCCCATTGACAAGGACGAATACCAACAGACTGACCGTTAAATGTTTTATTAAACTCAATTATTCAGGCTTTAAATAAACATGAAGTCTATCCTTCAACCAGTCTCACAAGGTAGCAAAACTAGCGTCAGTCAGACGTGTGAATAAATGCCTATCAACGGGCTACGGATTACAAGTTGTCTAAAGCTACTCTGTTGACTTATCAGTTGACTAGCCGACTGATGGTTTATTCCACTACCTAGTTGACAGACTGCTTCAGTGCGGAATTCATTAGGGCCTCTGTTGACTTCTTTGAGAAAACACCCTTTCTATTTAAATTTTCCCATATAAGCTTTACAATATGTCTCGCGGTTGGGTTAGATTCAATTTCACTTGTTAACGCATCGTTTCTCAACTATAAATGTGTGTGTGTGTGTGTGTGTGTGTGTGTTAGCTGGTCTTATCTGAGTATAGTTAAATGCTTGCGAATTGCTAATTAAGTATTGCACGTGTTTAAATGGCGAATTTAAAACCTTTCGCCAATTTCTTCACTGCCTTTGTAAATTTAGGCACAATTGTTTAGGATTGTGCAAAGTAAGGCGTTACACACTGTAAGAGTTTCCATTCTAATGATGGATGATGAAACACATAGGCAACACGCAAACTGTAAAGCAAAATAAAGTCGTAGATGCCTTTAGTCAATTTCTAGAAAGAAGAATACATTTACTCAAATCAATTTCGATGACTTTAAATACACACTCGTATCTTTATTAATTCAGTAAGTACGCATCATTAGGAAATTTAACGTTGGTTACACGTATTGACGTGTTTCAATTTTACACACTAGAGGTTAGAACTGGGATAGCGCGCTGCCTCCTAGAAATGAGAGGCCAGTAAACTTGAAAAGCATTCGGCAATCTGACGAGATATGTCTTGAATGGATGCTTGTGAAGAAATGACTTATTGACGCTAACCTGGGCGTAAAATATTGTCCCACACTAACTGCATAAATGTTTATTGAGAATGGGGTACATTGGCGGCACTTGTTAGACGCCCTTTGGTCGCTACCACAGGCGAGCCTCTCAGACGCCAGACTCGGCTAACCCATTCATACGGAATGGCCAGCTAACCTCGAACAACTAAATTCCTCAGAACTTTCTCTTAAACTACATTTCTCAAGTTCTTCAGTTAATTGCTCTGTATCCTCGCATTTATTGCCGTTAGCCATAATGTTGAAATAAAATTTATCACAATATATTTATTACAGCAATACATGTGTGCTCACCGTCTCACTGCTCGCCACAGAGGGCAGAACAGAACCGAAAACACTCAAAACAAATGTTCACGATAATTGCCTGAAGCGAATTTTAGATCCTTCCCGTGATATCAATAAGAATAACGATTTGTTGTCAACTTCAATAATTTATTGTCAAAATACCGCTTCGCCAAATGTCTTTCGAAACACTAATCAAGCCAGGACAACACAGTAAAGTGTACAACGCAACTCAAGTCTCTGCATTTTTTCAAGTAATTAGGTCTTCTTTTTTCTCAAACAACGATGCCTTCTTCTTGACATGCCTTGACATGCGAATTGAGCAATCTGCATGATTTAAGTTATTTTTGATATGCTCAATCAGAAGACGACAGGCATTCACTTCTAAGAGTATGCTGGCATTACTTGTAACTATCAGGTCAAGTATGTATTAGGTGTTGCGAGCCTAGTAACAAATTAGTTCAGTTGTGACAAGAAAGATAAACCATAGGCAGCATGAACGGAAAGTATAATGTCATGCACATTCGTTTCGTGCTTACTGGCGACTCATCAGTAGGAGCCGGTATTACGCCCTTTAACCACTATATATTTGGTAGAAGAATGTGGAATAATAGGACGGTACAATCTCCTAGACGAATGTGTAAACCTGCAATAGTGAAGCTAACATCATCTAAAGTCAACGACAATGCGACTTCAACACTAACTCACACTATATAATATATATACCGAGTCTGTAAAGGATACTAACACTATGGCTATTGTGTTAGTAACCGATACCAACATTATTGTACCGAAAAGGTACATGGTACTAACACTATGGCTTCCGAGTCGGTACATGTGACCAACCTGATGGATATCAATTTATGCTAAAGTTCACCGAAATTGAGAATTACAACAATTTCTGAACACCTGCTACTCCAGTAAACCCATACACTTTGGCCTTTAACTGTTTCATTTATACTTCTAATAGGGAATTATAATAAAAGCTAAAACAAAGATTACGTAACACCGCATTTCCAAAGATTATTATTAACGATGCAGAAGCCTTCGGAAGAAGGGAACGAACCCGCGCCCAGCCTGATCGTAGACAAAACAGACGCATACGTGGAAATGTTGATCAATCGGATCTTTGTCAAGCTGTTAGTGCAAAGTTACAACCCACGTACACAAAACGCGGCATTGCAAAATATGAGGCTGGCACCGTGCAAAAAATCAAAAGAATATTTGTCAGACAAATAATTAAATTGTCCAGGTGTAGATAACAGTTGTCTAAATAGAACTCGCAGTCTTGAGATAAACACCAATTCCACTTGCAAATTAATTGTATACCACGAACTTTAACAATAATTGATTGCACGGGTGATGGTAACAATTCTTTAAATCAAGTTTGCGAGCTTCAAGTAAACACCAACCCCATTGTATTTAACCAGTCTACGAACAACATAACAAAACTACCGCCAGCTGCAACGCACTGACGCGTTTCGACCTTCCTTGATCATCATCAGAGTACGACGGCAAACTGACTATCGAGGATCAAACCGCATTGAATATATATGGAAATCAAATTGAGATATGCGGCTCTCACCTCTAGCAGTCTCGCATACATTGAACTTGACTGGAAATGTCGGCTGCACAATTTCTATGCAGTCACGAACATTAACTGATTGCAGCTTTCGCCACATATAAATATATTTGCAACATAATTTAACAATAATTAATTGCGCGGATGGTGGTAACAATTCTTTAAATTAAGTTTGCGAACATAATGTATACACCAATCCCATTGTATTTAATCGGTTGTCGAACAACATAAAAAACTACCGCCAGCCGCAACGCACTGACGCGTTGCGGCTGCTAGAGGTGAGAGCCGCATATCTAAATTTGATTTCCATATATATTCAATGCGGTTTGATCCTCGATAGTCAGTTTGCCGTCGTACTCTGATGATGATCATGGAAGGACGAAAAGCGTCAGTGCGTTGCGGCTGGCGGTAGTTTTGTTATGTTGTTCGACGACTGGTTAAATACAATTGGGTTGGTGTTTACCACGAACTTAGTTCAATATTATTCGACACTGAGAAGTTCTTATGTATAAGACTCTGTGGAGAGGAATTACAATACCGCTTTTGTGCAAGTGTTCCTTAAATGATGAAATAATTAAATGGGTAGAGAAACAAGAAATCAATTGAATGAGTGTAGTATTGACGACAAGTTTTCTTCTACCACAACTAGACATATTTTTGAGGTCTGATGCCAAATTTATAGATACTGCGAGAGTGTGAATAAAGACGAATATATATATATATATATATATATATATATACCTATATATATATACATATATATACATATATATATATATATATATATATATATATATATATATATATATATATATATATATATATATATATATATATATGTATATATATACCTATATATATATATAGTATATATATATATATATATATATATATATATATATGTATATATATATATAGTATATATACATATATATATGTATATATATATATAGGTATATATATATATACATATATATATATATATATATATATATATATATATATATATATATATATATATATATATATATATATAAGAATAATGGTTCAAGCACAAAGCAAACATTCAGCGGACATCTGACATGATACATGAGTATTTAGCATATTTTTGAAGTAAACGGATGTGCCTATCGCACGGCTTCATGTTGACGGCGTTTTAGATGTAGAAGAGACTACGCACATTTCACCGACAAACAGAGAATTATCACGTTCTTTTGCAAAAGTTTGTCACCTGACTGTAATGAACGCACACAAATGTTGACCACTCAACCATAAAATGAGTTGAACTGTTTGCGCCAATTGACGAGACTTTGGTGTCTTCTTTCTGTAATGCACACGGAGCTCTATTAAACTCATCTTACACAGACACACACATACAAACGAAAACCGAACGAACAAACAAAAACAATCTTAATAAATTAAGTGGATAGATCAATTAACTGAATTGACTTGAGCAGCAAAGTTAAATAATAACAACTTAATTCGCCTTGATTGAAAATCATTGGTCAAAACCAAACTAGCTTTGATAGTTGAGCTTCAAAGTAAAAAGCATATACCAACGTTTATATAAATAAATGAACATTGGTTGCGCGGTCGGTGAAAATAATTAATATAATCAAGGTCGCGATCTTGAAGCCGGCATCTGATATATATATATATATATATATATATATATATATATATATATATATATAATGTATATATATATATATATATAATGTATATAAATTTTTATATACATTTGTATATTGTTGAAAAGGCAATTCATCCAGTAAGTATGTATTAGGCGTTGCGAACCTAGTAACAAATTAGTTCAGTTGTGACCAGAAGGATAAACCAAAGGCAGCATGAACGGAAAGTAAAATCTCATGCACATTCGTTTCGTGCTTACTGACGACTCATTAGTAGGAGCCGGTATTACGCCCTCTAACCACTATATATTTGGGTGAAGTATGTGGGATAATAGGACGATACTGTTATATATTGAATTGAATGATGTCATGATTACCGCGAAATGTGATAACTGATATCGATCAAGGCCAGAGTGTATGGTTTAACTGGAGTAACAGGTGTTCGGAAATTGTTGTAATTCTCAATTTCGGTGAACTATAGCATAAATTGATATACATAATGATGGTACCATATTCCGACTGGGAAACCATAGTGTTAGTACCATGTACATTTTCAGTACAATAATGTTGTTATCGGTTACTAACACAAAAACCATAGTGTTAGTATCCTTTACAGACTCGGTATGTATATTATATAGTATGAGTTAGCATTGAAGTCGCATTGTCGTTTACTTTAGATGATGCTAGCTTCACTATTACAGGTTTACACATTCGTCTAGGAGATTGTACCGTCCTATTATTCCACATTCTTCTACCAAATATATAGTGGTTAAAGGGCGTAATACCGGCTCCTACTGATGAGTCGCCAGTAAGCACGAAACGAATGTGCATGAGATTATACTTTCCGTTCATGCTGCCTTTGGTTTATCCTTCTGGTCACAACTGAACTAATTTGTTACTAGGTTCGCAACACCTAATACATACTCGCATATATATTAGGTCTTCACAATAAACAGTATAGAGCTCATTCAGTAGACGGGTTTCGTCATGATTTATTTGGCCAACTACACATTTAAGCCATCGATCGGTCAGTTATATATTATACAAAAAGATAAATTGGCCAGAAACTCAATCAGTCTTTCAAACTAGTTAATTATTAATTCAGTCAACATATGTCACCAAGGCTTTGTATAACCATTTAATTAATCTCGCTATTCATTTTCTATCTACCAAACTACTGACTGTAAATACCTTTAGTATTCTAACTTTTATAATCACTTAACGATTCCAGTTCAATTGTCGCCTTCTATGCATACCACTTGGCAAGCACTGGACACTGTTAGAAGCATCACTGGAATCTACTGCTATATTAAAACTTTTTTGATTCAATTTTGAATAACACGAGCGGACAACCTTTCATAATTCACGTAAACTGCGATTCGCCATCAATACAAATCAGTAAGCTAATCTAAAAGAAACATGTTGCACGACAAGAAAACACTAGGCTACTCGTTATTCCTTTTGCGGTAAAAATTTCAGTTAAACTCTTGGCTGTGGACAGAGTCACCTTGGAGATTGGACATATTATAGAATTGGCTAATAACACTATTTTACAGTGCCACTTAGCTTAATTTAAGCCAAACTGACTTCTTAGCAGAGTCATGCTTTAAAAATTTCATCAGAATAATTGGCAATCCCAATTCAGTTTTGATGTTTGTAAATTATTGTCAGTTTTACAAAACTTACAAACTGTTTAGTCTCACGAAATAAAGAGAGCAAAATGAAGCCAATTTCCCTTGAAATTGTGTTTCCATTTGTTTTTCAGAAAGAAAGTTTAAAGTTGTGCTTTAACAATTATCTAGTTATTGTTTGTTCGAGGTTCGTTCAATCTGTTTAAACGAACTTTCTACAGGATATAACAACATAATCTTGTGCTTATATAAGTGCTGAATTTGGGAAGTTATACGTAAAACTACCTATTGATGGTTTAATTAATTTAAACTTAACTTCCTAGTGTTTAATCAATGTGTCTTTAAAAACAGTAAGATATCAGAAATTAACACATTACTTAGTTCCATTGTATAGGTTTATTTGTCAACATAAACTAAACGTTGTATAATGTAGAAATACAATATATATAATACAATTAAGCAATCGTTGATTGCGCGGGTGATGGTAGCAATACTTTAAATCAAGTTTCCATGTATATACATTGCGATCAAATCCTTGTTTTTACGTTTGCCGTCGTACTCTTATAGTGATCATGGAAGGTCGCGCAATCATTTATTGCTCAATTATATTACTTAGTTATTTTTGAGTTTCTACTGACCTCTAAAAATTTTTTACATGATTTATAACTTTTATCAATAGGATGCAACGTTTAAAATTATTTTTAAATATTTATTTTGCTTAAACATTATTCTAATACTCACCGAAATACATATTCTATCAAAATTTTTCTTGATTATATTTTTCGATCAAACTTTCGAGTCGTATTTTTTGTGTGCCACTATTACACGGCGCATATATATCTTACAAAGTGTGTCTGTTGGCGTAGCATAATCCTTCAATCAATGGTTGTTTAATTTTACTATTTAATTTCATGTGACGAAACCCGTGACTAATGGCTGTTTTGCTATGTTGAGCGTCAGATTAAAACGAAACGAGATCAACATTTATTTCAAGTTTCAAACTCTAATTAAGAATTTGTTGTCACCAACCAGGCTATTAATTGTACTAATTGTGTGCATATTGCGTTATCTGAATATATGACCAGGAGGATAAACAAAAGACAGCATGAAAATTAGGTGCGTTCTGGCGACTCTTTCGTAGGAGCCGGTATTACGCCGTTCAACCACTATACATTTTGGTGAGGAATGTGACACAATTGGACGGTACAATCAACATCCACAATGGTGGTACTCTTTTATATAGTTATATTGTGAGTATAGGGCGCAGTACCGGCTCCTACTGATGAATTGCCAGTAGCACGTAAAGAATATGCACACGAGATCATACCTTCTGCTCATACGGACTTTTGTTTACACTTGTAGTCCTATTTAAGTTAATCTTTATTAGGTGCGCAACACCTAATCTACAATTGCATAAGTATTAGTTCACCGCTAGAAAGAGTATCTATTTGTATAAATTTCATGTTTTTGATGGAATTAAAATTGGGCACTCAACAACTACAATCAAGACTGATATATACAAGACTAATAAACGTGAGAGCCGTACAAATATTATTGATTCATTATATATGCTCTGTGATTTGATCTTTGTTATTCAGATTACCATCGTAATCTGTGCATAATGACAGTTTGGCTACGTTGTACGACTTGTTAGATCAACAAAATTGGTGTTTATCACTAGTTCGTAAATTTGATATTAATATGTATTCACAGTGGATTGTATGGCAGGCTTTAAATTAATACTAATTAGGATCGGAGCTATTACTGTGGTAATATTTGCACGCTGGTTTACTCTCTGCAATACTTACTTCAACGCGTTGCTCAGTTCTTCTAACGTACACCAAATAGCAATCAAATGATAAAATTTCAAAGAACAACGGATACTTAAAGTTGGTAAAAATATGTGGCAGAATGGTTCAGTGGTTGGAGCAGCCGACATTTCCAGTCAAGTACAATGTATGCAAGACTACTAGAGATGAGAGCCGCATATCTAGTTTTGCTTTCCCTATATATGCAATGCGGTTAGATCCTCGATAGTCAGTTTGTCGTAGTACAATGATGGTGATCATGGAAGGCCGAAACGCGTCAGTGCGTGCGACTGAGGGTAGTTTTCTACTTTTTTCGATGACTGGTCAAATACAATGGGGTTGGTGTTTACTCTAAGCTCGCCAACTTGATTTAAAGAATTACTACCACTGCCCGCGCAATCAGTAAATGTTTAATTATGAATCAGTACAAAATGAAGAAGGTGAATATTATTAAGCAAGTGGAAAATACCTCGTTCTTTAATAAATGTTTAACATTTAATATCATACCAGAAAGTTTTGATCATTCATTCTTATTGAATAAAGTAGGAAATACTTTTAAGAATGGGCTTTGTATACAGTTAATAAAAATATCGATTAATAAACTAAATGGGAGTAAATTTGAACTGATTAGAGATAAGACAAAATTAAGATCTACATTACCCGCGAAATTACGCATATTGGAGTTCAAATACATTGAAGAGTTCATAGACCATGCGAGGGATGAAAAGTTTTGTTTAATTAGACAGAGATATGAGAAGAAATTAACGAACCTGGGAATTCATTGTCCTTTGAGGAATAATCAAATTGATTCTGTCATGTCTAAACGTTTGGTTAATTTATCGTTAATGAATCTCAGGGATAACCAGAAACGAATTATAAATCTTTTGTTATGATGTTCGAAGACTGGTTAAATAAAATGGGATTGGTGTTTATTACAAGATCGCAAACTTGGTTTAAAGCATTGTTACCACCACCCACTCAGTCAATTAATGTTCAATTATATTGTCTATATATATATATATATTAATATATATATATATATATATATATATATATATATGTGTGTATGTGTGTGGCGAAAGTTACAAGCAGCTAATGTTCGTGACTGCATAGAAATTGTTCAGCCGACATTTCCAGTCACGTACAATGTATGCAAGACTACCAGAGGTGAGAGCCGCATATCTAAATTTTGCTTTTCATATATATGTGCAATGCGGTTTGATCCTCGCAAGTCAGTTTGCCGTCGTAGTCTGATGATGATCATGGAAGTTCTAAACGCGTCAGTGCGTGCGACTGACGGTAGCTTTGCTATGTTGTTCGACGACTGGTTAAATAAAATGGAATTGATGTTTACTTCAAGCTCGCAAACTTGATATAAATTTTGTATTCAACAAAGCCATACCTATCGAATACGTACCTAAGAATGAAATAATTACAGAAACAGTTCCTCAAAGATAAAAATAAATCTAGGTAAGAACTGGATGAGTCCACAGTGGTGTTAGAGCATAATGACGAGAGATGCAAGCAGACCACATTTTCTTAAATCCGCTAATGTTAACATTTTACTGCGTATTTGTGATTAGATGCCTAATGATGGAACGGGAAATAACGTTCCGAAACGTCGCCAGTCAAAGAAGGTTAAATGGTACCTCATTTCGAGTGGCTAGTATGAGCGATTTCAAAGCCTTCGGAAAAAAGAGTCGAATCCGCACTCAGCCAATGGGAAGACGACCTCGATGCGTACCTGGAGATGGGCATCAATCGGATCTTTGCGAAACTGATACGTGTAAAGCGACAACCGGCGAGTGAAAATGTCGCAGATTCGATAAAGTGTAAGATGATTATTTTGGAGGCAATATTGGTGATGAGCCTTGCGACAACTATAAAAGTGGCCTGAGTTGCTGCTGATAAATTTGGACCATCAACACTACATAGCAAATGAACTATTAATTACCGTCTGCGTTGTAAATATGATTAACAATACATATTTCTTCAATGTTATTTGCATAAAATAAATGTAAGCTATTGCGTTTGCTATATGTTTAGACAGCAGCTAGGGTAATCAGCACACATTTATTTAATTCAAGGTTGTGATTTTAATATAAATACTAGTCACACCATATAGATGCATTTGTGAGAAGAAACTAATCGTTGTATAATGCAGAATATGCAATCAATCCAGCAGACCGGTGTTGTTCTTATTGGGAATTTATCATGTACTCTCCAGAATTTGCCGCGGACCGGGACCGAACCTTGGCATGTCTGCTTCAGAATCTGCTTACCTCCGAACACTGAGCAACCCATCTGCATATGGTGATACTTAGTTCGCGTTTGGCCATATTATCGTTTGATATCTAAGATAGAATATTTAAACAGATGGATTTGTAGCCGAGATATTGTGCTCAGCTTTCCATATTTGCAGCCATTCAAAGTTTCTTTTACTGCCAGGGAAAATAAATTCAGCGCATATAATTCAATACAGCTATTCACACATTCATCTATACATGTATTCGTCCATCCAACCATTCTAATGAATATCTATCCATCCATCCATCCATTCATTCATCAGCTAATCAAACTATGAAACCATCAGCCTATTCAAACATTAATCCATTCATCCACTTATTCTCTACATATCCACTTATCTGTTATATTTTCTATCTGTTTATCATATATCAGTCTCAATTATAAATAAATGAAAGAATTTGATACGACAATTTTTTACGGATTTCAAAGTAGAATTATTTGAAATAATACACCTAAAGCGGAAAAAATTTCAACTGAAACCGAGGTTCGTTTTGACTCGAACAAATCTCAATATTGCTATTGTCTGGGTTACGTTGAAGAAATTGAGAGAAGCCATAAAATAAACTATTTTCTATGTTTTGGTGTCTTCCTGCGTTTATGCATTGATGCGCCTCAATGCATACACACAACGGTAAACTTCCGCGACAGAATGTAACGCTTTATTGCTTTATATGGTCGTAGCGTGTGCACGCATAAAGTTCAACAGAGATGAAGGTCCGTCACTTTTGTTTGTTGTGACAAATAAATGCACTGCAAGGCTGAAAGCAGTCATCATGCTCTCTGCGCAGTCGTATGTATAAACTTTACACTGAATGCAAATAATTTTAACGTAGAAAAGCATAGATGTCTGTACACAAGCGCGACTATGATTAATTAAGTGAGCCAGTCAGACACAGAGAGAAAGACAAAGAGAGCCAAATCGAAGAAATATGATAGAAATCTAGGCGAAGACGTAACGTTTATCGCATGTGCGCGTGAAAAAATTTGTTGGTGTGCTTCTATTATATGCCTTTTAATGCATAAAATAGTATTCATTAAATAGTGTCTCCATATGCATTTATATGGATTCGACAAGATATTATAGTTAAATATACGTAACATTAAGCACAAAAACCATATGCGTAAAACTATGCAGGAACGATGCGAAGCATTGCAAACTGCATTATTGTCAGTCGCCTGTCTGTGTTATCGAATGGGCCAGTATTCTGCTTAAAACGAAGAGGGAGCATGCGTAAACGAAAGAAGAAGCTTTTTGAGGGCTTATCAAAGCCTGACTGAGAGAGAATGACAAAGGTTCCACCGACAACAAGAGATATTTACGCAGTAAAGGTTACGGATTTGCCATGGTTTCATCAACCGTTTTACAATTTGCGCAGCGATCGGAATTGCATGGTAATAAGCGTGAAATAAACATCACGCTGTACACTTCAGCTGTTATTGTCGCAAATTTTATCCTACTCATTTTCCGTCTTCGTCACGATTTTGTCATTTTTGCGTTTGACAAGAAGATTTACGGCAGTTTCAGCCAAAATCTATCAACTGTGGTTCAGTAAATTGTGTTTAACCGACAGTTTGTGTGTACCATGTGTAAGCGACAGGATTGATTGTTTTTTTGGCTTCCGTTGTAAATTGTGTTTAAAAATCGCTGTAAGAGTCAGGAGAAGGTAAATTTAAATCTTTTTCGAAAAGTTCCAAACTATTAACCATTCTTTAAAACATTAAATTTTTTACTTAGTATATAAACATTTTTATTCAGTAGGTACAATTTGTAATATATTTTAACGATTTTATTATACCTGATATGTATAATTCAAGCATTTCACTGACACATAATTAGCCCGAAAATCTTCCATAACCGATTTTACTAACATTTAATTTCAGAATTAAAATAATTGTGCGAAACTCTGCTGTGACTTACACATATCCTTCCGTACCTATTTGAACCAATTTGTTTCCATACACGCAATACATAATTCACAATAGCAAAAAATGAAAATAATGCTGAATTTCAGTTTCAATTATCTATCAAACCGAGATTAGTCAATCTATTTCTGTTGTTTGAAATACGAATGGTAATGAATAATAATTTAAAAATTCAAAAACAGAATCCTACTATTCTAACGGCTACTTTGCGTTCGATAATAATCTTTATTTATATTCTTAAGCAAAGCTAAAGTACTGCCTAATTAATTAATTGCATTTTTCTGGTAACTAAAAATGGGCCATCAATAAAATATATGCCAAAGAAATACTTTTTACTATAAAAAATTGTATAAGTATAGATTCTATGTATATATAAAAAATGTTGTCGTTCATTCATTATCGGGCTATCTTGCTAATCCATGTAGATTTATTGTTAAATTTAAAATTAATACGATCGCTTCAATCGCATAATTTCTCCATTTCTGAAGACAACAATTAAGATGACACATACTCCTGAGATTTTACTTTCAACGTGTTTGGTAAATAATTATATAGTTATATTATATGTTATATATTATGTGTTGCGTTCGAGAACCAAAATAATCAAAATACGACCGGTAGATTAAAACATAGTCAGCACCAACGAAAGATATAACCTCATGCACACATGTGTTTCGGACTTGCATTAGCCAGTACTACGCCTTATACCTACTAAATATTTAGTCAAGAAGATTTTACCGTCCAATTGTCACATAGCTCCTGATCATATATATATATATATATATATATATATATATATATATATATATATATATATATTTAATGAGACTGTTGTTTGCATCAAGATAGCAACCTCAATTTTAATTTTTTCACCGCCCGCGCAACCAATGTTACTTTAATTATTTAAATGATTAACATAAGGCCACTTTTTCAGTTAGGGTAGTGTTCGTTTTGTAATGAGAAATTCGACGTGGTTAGTTGGGACTTTTGTCCCTAAGACATGACATATAAGCTGCACAGAGGAGAAAGGCCAATCAAAATCAGTATCTATTAAATAACTTGAAATTGTGTTTAGAGTGCAGCGGGGTGGCTCAGTGGTTAGAGCAATAGATTCCGAAGCAGACGTGCCCATGCTCGAGCCCTGTCAGCGGCAAATTCTCAACAGTACGAGATAAGCTCGAAATAAGGACGAAACTGGTCTACTGGATGAATTGCCTTTTCTAATTTAAAAATGCTTGATTGATACAGACAAGTATATGTATATAATAGGATTAGAGTTTATAACAATATCGCAACCACGATTTCAATAAATAACTAAGTAGACGTCAATTAGACTGTCTTGTATTTCTCGTATTGAAAGTGGCCGTCCAAAGTGCGATTTAAGAGACGTAGTGGATTTAGTGCTTTGTAACATGTAACCACGGAATACCCGCGTAAATGAGATAATTCCTTTTTTATTTTCAGTTTGGTATATATTTAATGATCTAACCTGTTTTCAAATTCTTCATAAATGAAATATGAATGCCGTTAATAGTTATTGAAATATTTTTTTCAAAATTTAGAAGCACACACGTCACTAATATATACACATTTTTGCAAGAAGCAAAGATAAAACTTATATGTGTAATAGGCACAGTGAAACTGGTAACAAATTATTAAATATAGCATCCGAAGTATCTGACAAATTGAGTACTCATTACGAATTATTACGTAAATCAATTTTCTGAGCTTGATATAAACACCAGTACTATTATATATTTGTCATTATATACTAAGCCTCGTATAATGCAGAAAAGGTAATTATTCCAGTAGACTGGTTTCATTTTTATAGGGAACTCTTCCGCGGACACTGCTAGAACCTGTGCACGTCTGCTTCGGAGTCTACTGACAAATGACTATATAATGGGATTGGTGATGATATAAAGTTCTCAAACTCTATTTAAATTATAATAAGCTCCCACACAATTTGTGATTATCTAATTATTAAACGAACATTGGTTGCGCGGGTGGTGATAACAATTATTATAATCAAGGTTGCGGTCTTGATATAAACACCTGACCCATTAATTACTTACATATGTCAGTATAAACTAAGAATTGTATAGTGTAGAAAAGGCAATTCATCATCTACACTATACAATTCTTAGTTTATACTGACATATGTAAGTAATTAATGGGTCAGGTGTTTATATCAAATTATTAGTTAGTAGAAGACAGCATTACACTTCAACCCTACTAGACGGGCGGTTAATTAACATTGAGCTAATGAAATTTCATAGAAATAAAAGCCATTACCAATATAGTATCGGATACAATTTTGCTTTTTAATAGTTTACACCAGAGCACGACCGAAATTTAAGGCGAAGATTAAAACATATATGAGTTTAAAGTTCTTTTGAAATATGTAGGCGTGCTTTTTCACCCTGTAATTATTTTGCACTGGAACAGTTACTTTACATGACACTTGATTATTTTTCGGAGGCCTTATTTTTCACGAACAAATTGGTCAATAATGAGTTGAAACACGCTTAATTTTTGACAGCCTCGCAATAATTTAGTAACAACGGTTAGAATTCATACCCTGTAGCCGACTTGAGTGAGCAGCTATATGCATTATTTTGTTGTTTTCTCACAGTTTAAAATTTGGCATGGCCATTTAATGAAATCTGATTTAAGGCATTATTTGTTGTGCCTTTGTTCATTCCGGGCACGAATTCGATCATTTGTGTGGCGAAGACTGCCAAAAATTTGTTTTAGTCATTGAAACCAACATTCCAATTATTTACAACATCTGCGAGACTACTAAGTGTGAGATCTCCATGTTGATATTCCATACCTTGGGCTTGTGAAAAATGTTGAATATTCCCTATACGTAGAACAACTATAATTATGCTCGTTCACATAGGTAATCTTCAAATATCTTCGTGGAGCTTCTAGGTGCTAATACTGCTAGTAATAACTTAATGCCTTAAAACTGATGTGTACCGGTTAGTTTGTCTATAATTTGAGAGTTTTTACACCTCATTAGAACAACCATCTGATTAATGACTCGCCAGTCAAGAGAACAATGACGTGAGATTTCGAAATTTGGTTGCAATACTGCGTCACAAAATTCATTCCACAATCGAGACCTGGCTTCATCGTTTAGTCGGCACATATTCCAAAAAGACGACTACTAAGTTAAACCAATTTTAAGGCTTTTCATAATAACGCTTGGGCGGCTGAGCAAATTAGACCAAATTATTTATAATATACATCATTAGTTCAGCAGAATAATACAAAAGCATCCTAATATTTTGACACGAAAAAATAATTCACGAGGAATACTTACATAATGCTTATTTAGTTCTGTTTCAATTTCGTAGAAAATTTTAACACACCTCACATCTATTTCTAAACGTTCAACGGAGGATTGCTTTTGGTATAACCATGTTTACTTTTATAGAATTATTCAAGCATTTAATTGTTTAAGATATATAATGTGCATGCTTGGAGAGTGACTCCACACAGATGAACATATATTTAAGCAAATTACTCGTCATTAGACGCCAACATTAAATAATTGATCCAAATTCAACTTCATTTCCCACTGGCCAGTCCCAGAATCAAGAAATTATGTTAGAGCTCCTGGAATCCGTTCTGGTTTAGCTAACCAATTTTCTCGTGTTATTGATCTATTTCCATATTATTTATTAATATATAGCCACTATAAGATTTTATTCTCGCCTATTTTATATACGGTCCATATTTGGGTCTAAATAAATAGTAGCTGCATGGTGCTCCTGCATCTCTCTTTATTTACATCGACTTATACCACTTTTATTGCCCGTTTGTAATAATTGACAGACAACCAATTTTATTACTGAGAAGTTGAGCTTAGAAGAACAAAACAAGTGTTTATCTAATTAAACTATTATTGTCTGCGCAGGTGGTGATAACAATTATTTAAGTCAAGGTTGCGATCTTGGTATAAACACCAATCCCATTGTTTAAATATTTGTCAGAATAGACCAAGCTTTGCATAAGATTGCAAATAGAATTCATCCAGTGGACCGGTTTCGTCCATATTGGGAACTCGTCAAGTACTTTCCAGAATTTGCCCATTAATATAGTTCGGACCGGTGCGCGTTTGCTTCAGCGTTTGAGTCTACATCCATTCGCCAATCTGGCGTACACTACACACTGTTTTCAATTAAATACTAACTTATGCTTTTGGTTAGCCTTTCTTTCAGTTGGAGACTGGAGGACAACTCCTTAGGCCATATTCGATGCAGATGCCACATTACATGGGGAAATTGTATTTCATTGATGATTTATGCAATTAAACCTTCATTCAATGCACCGGTCCTCGCTATATACACTCATCCTATTCTCTCTACATTTCTCGATCCATTTGGCACTACTTGACGAATACAAAAATATAAATTGGTATATAATTAAAATTGTCTTGTGTGAGGCAAGGTGGCAGATTTGATTGAGTCACACGTGTCCCCGTCCAACCATGTTCGCAGCAAAATCCTGAACAGTCTTTGACGAGTTCCCAATAAGGACGAAATCGGTCTACTGGATGAATTGCCTTTGTTGTTTTATACAATTCTTAGTTTATACTGAAAAATGTACATACGTAATGGACTTGGTATTTATATATGAATCTAGCAATCTTTATTTAAATCACGTTTTATTTGTTTGGAATTCATTTACCATTTCTTAATAGTTTAGGACAATAATCCTATGGTAATCTTTTTCTATTTTTGCATTGATGTGTTTTATTTGTTAATACAATTTTGGTTTCCGGTTCAGTGTTATTTCTTCGGAAACGGCTCCTGCCTTATTACGTATCCGTACCTAGTGACAAATAAATCAAATAGGACCAGAGTTATTTACCATATTCTGCATGGACCATATAATCTCGTGTACAAATTCTTTTTTGTTTAAAGGCGACATGTCAGTAGGAGGAGATAATACACCAACAAATGAAGCAACCGCTTCAATTCGTAATTAAATGAAGTATTGAAGTGGAATATGGAAAACGCTAAGATTAGTTTACACTTTATTGAAGGAAATATTTTCTTCTGCACAACAAGTTCCAAAATAAATCTCGATTAAACAATAAAATACAGAAAATTTCTCCTACACATCACATCCACACATTATTTAAGAACTATTAAACATATCAGTATTCTTATGGAATTTCTTTATATATTAGTTGTTGTATTGCATAAGATAGCAATTAAATATACTTCTGGTCCTATTTAATTTAACTTTCTGCTAGATACACAATAGCTAACAAATCTTAGCACACTTATTAGTTTTACACAATAGTTACTGCATAATTATAAAACCAAACAGTTTAATTAGATTAATGTTGATTAGATGAAAGATTAGAAAAATTATTTATTTAAATCAATTTGGTAGACTTCAAGTAAGCACCAATCACATTCTTTTGACTAGTTGTTTACAAATTGCAACGGACAGGGCTCGAACTTGGGCACGTCTGCTTTGAAATCTGGTACACTAACCACTGAGCAGACGTGCCCAGGTTCGAGCCCTGTCCGCTGCAAATTATGGGCAGTACGTGATTAGTTCCCAATGAGAACGAAACCGGTCTACTTGATGAATTGCCTTTTCTACACTATAAAATTCTTGATGCATACTGAAAAATGTATGTACTTAGTTAGTTAGGCGTTTCTCTCAAGATCGCAACCTTGATTACAATAATTGTCATCACCGCCCGCACAACCAATGTACGTTTAATTATTTTTGCATTTGACATTTGCTTGAATCAGCTTTTCAGAAAAGAACTGAAAATTGTAAAATATTACAATTTCTTCTTTCCTTTCATGGTTCTAAAGACTATCCACATTCGGTATATAATTTCTTCAAACGCTCACTATTTGTCTACGGAGGTATTTCAGCACAAATCGTCACTCTTTTATATCATCACAGCTGTGAAACAGAAATCCGTAAAACCTGGCGCTAATCATCAGAACATGTCGAGTTATATGACATCCCCAGTATCATCAACATCATCTCCACCAATAACGAGTCCACCGTCTACATCAATACCAAGTCGTACACCTACATCAACCCCAATCGTATCAACGTCTATCTCTTCTTCGATTAATTCAATATGCTACACACAATATATGGGATCGACGGCGAAATCACCTGGAATTACATCGTCAACGTCGGCATCGTTAGCGGGCTTGCCTTACTTCCCAGTGCCACAGACAGCATCATCGCTGACCCCAATGTTGATAGAAGCGTTTCTGCATCAATATAACACCAGAAACACTTTAAACACCAATTATCCCACTCCAAGCAAAAATGTGACTTTGGGCGAATCTTTACCTTCTTTCGGCGCTGATGTCAAACAGAACCTACCGATGAATTCCTCGTCGTCGACTTCTGAGGTCTTAACAACGCCTAGAACTGCTGCACCATTTCAGTTTCCCATTGAAAAAAGTAATTATATGCATCCGTTATGTGATCCTGGTCTATTTCAGCATATCTTCAATACAGCTACTGCTGCCATATCAGGATATGGCAAAACAACAGGTAATATTTTTCAACCAAAAAATCCTGATATATGTGCCATTCGGGAGAAGTCTCATTCAGACTCTTCAAACTTGCAATCTTCTTGCACATTCTCCGATAAGACTTTTAAATTCCCTTTATCATCATCAACATCAATATCATCATCATCATCGTTTTCTTCCTCTCATTCTTCATCTGCTAATGCTGAAAGAGCTGTGCCGGTACCCGTTAAACCACCGATTTCTGAATTATGCACAAACTGGAGCCCGAAAAGACCAAAACATCAGCACTATAGCGATAAAGAAGAAGACGTAGATGCAAATGATTTTATGCAGAGAGGATCTGCATTAGGAGGTGAGGCCAGCAGGAAAGATTTGAATACTGCAAACTTTATGCAGCGAAGACAATTTGTAAACAATTCTGAAAGCTCGACGCTGCAAGATCCGGCTTCATGTGACCAGAAGTTGGTTCCTCCCTTTGTCACAAAAGAGGATACTTATAGGTGCATCAGTTCGTCGGCACCAACTCACGATGATTCTGCCTTACCGGCTAGATCAAAACTTGCTGGTAGTTGGACCACCGGCAATGCGGACTCATCTCGTGCTACAGCAACTGCAACAGACGGAGTCGGCAGTGCGCTCGAAGCTAAGAACCAGTTTGCTGCACAAAATCCGATGTTGGCCAACCCAATGTTTGCAGCCATGTACAAAGCCTATCTGGATATGATGCGCGTTTCCATGCACTCCAGGCAAACGCCTTCTGCCACACCGATGGACACTTCAACGGATGGTACATTTTCAAGCGGGAATATCACGAGTAATATTGAGGTGGTATTCAAGACGTTGTCAGATGCAATGGCTGCACAGCAGACTAACGGTGAGCATTGAAATTCATCTTTACACAAATTCCTTCATTAGTTAATGCAAGTTAACTGAGTTAATTACAACACTCATTTTTGTGTAACGCGAGAAGCAAATTTTGTCCAATTTTCCACATTCGTAATAAAGGAAAATTTGATTCGGCATTCATTAATTGAGTTGCCTCAATGGAAATAATTTCTGCCAACCTCGTCACTGCATAAGTACTTCATCTGGCTTGTGGCTTACTCGGAATGGTTCCAAGTTCTTTTTCTAAATGGAACATTTTTGAATCCCTTTCCCACAGCACGTCACAAATTATAAAGACAAACCGATAGAATTTTTTAACAATAATTGTTTGCGCGGGTGGTGGTAACAATTCTTTAAATCCAGTTTGCGAGCTTCAAGAAAACACCAATCCCATTGTATTTAACCAGTCGTCGAACAACATAACAAAACTACCGCCAGCTCGCAAACTTGATTTAAAGAATTGTTACCACCACCCGCACAAACAATTATTGTTAAATTGTATAGCTTATATATGTACATGTGGCGAAAGCTACAAACAGTTTACGTTCGTGACTGCATAGAAATTGTGCAGCCGACATTTCCAGTCAAGTTCAACATATGCGAGACCGCTAGAGGTGAGAGCCGCATATTTAAATTGGATTTCCATATATATTCAATGCGGTTTGATCCTCGATAGTCAGTTTGCCGTCGTACTCTGATGATGATCATGGAAGGTCGAAACGCGTGAGTGCGTTGCAGCTGGCGGTAGTTTTGTTATGTTGTTCGACGACTGGTTAAATACAATGGGATTGGTGTTTACTTCAAGCTCGCAAACTTGATTTAAAGAATTGAATTTTTTGTTGAAACGAGGTTATGGGAAAAATCCTGTTTTAGTTACACCACAGATTAGGCGACTTAAAATGCTAATAGTGGCTAGAGTTAAAATTAATTTCGCGCCAATCAAATAAGCAGTAAAATCTTTCATTTAAATTGGCACAAAGGTAAACAGGTCCTTGCATCAGTGCCACAACCTGAACGATTTCAAATTTCCGGATCATGATAAAATCCTGTTAGAAACTGATTATCTTGGATTAAACCAGTGGAATGGGACGATGGTCGTAGAGGAACAACACTAGTCAGTTTATGCTAATGAAATTAAATTTTTGTGTTTTGCAATTGGTTAAAACACGGATTTAGTGCGCGTTTTGAACACATAATGCGTTAAGCTTTCGACTTGTGTGGCTCAATCAAGATTTCATTATTTTCAAATGCTACATTAAACACCACTATGAGTAAATTCGGTTTTCGCCTTGAATTTGCTATATTTATTGAAATAAATTGAAGAAAATAAAAATCTAGAGACTTACAATAGAGAAATCAGGCAATTACAGTCACTTTCATCTGCAATGCTGTCTCTTTCCCTCGAACAACCGTCGTTCGGACAAAATGCAAGTATTGTGCTTGGCAAAGTTGCCTGAGGATGGTACTGGAAAATTGTCTTCGAAACGTCGCCAGTAAACAAAGATGTGATGGAACCGCATTTCCATTGGGACGAATACAAACCCAGTCCGATCGAAGACAAAAAGAAAATGGAAATTGTGATCAATCGGATCTTTGTGAAACTGTTTTTGCAAAGCTAGAAACCGTGTACGCAAAACGCGACATTGGAAAATATGAAGCTGGCTCTTCACAATCAAATTTCAAAAAATCAATTGTAATTCGTTTGATATCCATCACGGTATACGCTTGACCCCAAATGTATCTTTGTTATTTATTTCGACTATCTTACGCTGTTTTAGCGCTTCGCGCAAATCTCATGCTAGAGAAGAACATGTGGGATTCTGGTCAGGACTAGGTTGTATAGATAATGTTTTTACTTTAACGCATGTTCTTGAACAGCGACATGTGTATCCGCATCCAACACTAGCCGTCTATCTGAACTTCAGGTATATACTTGATTCAGTTGATCACAATGTTTTACTCTATATTCTGTCAAAATGTCGCATGTCCACCAAATTTGTGAATGCTATACGCGATCTCTACGCAAGCACATCTGTTTGATTTAAGGTCTACAACGAATTACCTTACAACTTTAAAACCAGCAATGGTGTTTGTCAAGATGGTTCACTTTCCACATTCTTTATTAATTTTGTCGTGCATACTGTTATGGACAACAATTTTTCATACGTTCCCGACGCAGGTGTTAAAGTTCTTCTGGGCATTAGGTTAATTGATATTGACTATGTCGACATTGTGTGATTAAACGGATATCGAGAATATGCTCTAGCCACCTTTAATTGATTATCAGTTTTTGTTCCGACTTTCGGTATGAAATTCGCACCCTCTAAATGTAAGTTTCTTATACAAAATCGTCCACCACTCACTCCAAATCTGCAGCTGAAAATTTGTTGACAGATTTACATACCTTGGCAGCTTCATCAATAACTGTGCCAATATGTCAGACAAGGTGAGTATGAGAATCACAAAGGCTCGAGTAGCTTTCTCGAACGTTTGCCATTCATGGAGAAACGCGATAATTTCACTCGGCCTTAAAGGTCGTGCAGTTTTATTGTGGACTAGTTAGACTTGTGTCCGGAAAGTTGATGATTTTAGACGCTTAAAGGCATTCGACCACCGTTGTTTCAGAAGCATATCACGTGTTAGTTACCAACAATGAATAACCACCTCGGAAATCCGATGACGTAATTTAGGATCGGTCAACAAGTGTTTCTCGTTGGATAAACAAATAAGGCCCGGACAGGTTTTGCGTGTGCCGAGTAGAGCACTATTCTCTCACCAAGCAACAGATTGGCGTAAGAAATAAAGTGGGCAGAATTGAACATAACAGAAACAGCTACAGTGAACAAAATTTAGATTGGGTAGTATGGGACCCGCTTGTTTGCCACGATGAGGTCCAAATGCGCATCATTGGTCTTGGTTGGAAACCCTGCGCGAAAAGGCGTCGAATCGATCTCAATGGTGATCTTGTTCCAGTTTATTAATACAATTATCTTCTATGCTTCGTTTCTTTAGTTGGCCAGAATTAGTTGTGGGGTTTGGTTGGATTTATGACACGAGGCAGTGAAAATTGAATGAAAGACGTGTTGCTGATGCTGTCTTGCCTTAAATGTGACTTTTGCCATAATGGTGTTTGTCAGAGGCATAGTTTGCATCACTTCTGTGTGTTATCTAAGTAAACGTACCCATATAAGCTAGATCCTTGTCCCCATAACTCGTTCTCCTTTAACATTTGGTTGGTTTAAATAATTATCTTTGTCAGAATCATTACTTTCTTTAAACAATAATTGATTGCGCGGGTGGTGGTAACAATTATTTAAATCAAGTTTGCGAGCTTGACGTAAACACCAATCCCATTGTATTTAACCAGTCGTCGACCAACATATCTAACTTTGATTTGCATATATATTCAATGCGGTTTGATCCTCGATAGTCAGTTTGCCGTCGTACTCTGATGATGATCATGGAAGGTCGAGACGCGTCAGTGCGTTGCGGCTGGCGGTAGTTTTTTTTATGTTTTTCGACGACTAGTTAAATTCAATGGGATTGGTGTTTACTTCAAGCTCGCAAACTTGATTTAAAGAATCATTACTTTCTTTGTTCGTGTTTAAAAAAAATAGGCTTTTGTTATTTGTATTATGGTTAGTTCCTACTAATGACTTTCGAAAGGTTAAGTGGAGAAAGATGACTTGTAAATACATTGGCACATACAAGTTTTGTTCTGTTACAACCGTACTCTCAGTAATGGGATAATAGTTTTTGGAGAACTAATGCGGTCCTCGTAAAAGCACGAGTCGCATAAAATATTAACTGTCGTAGAACATAAAAAGGCATTGGAGGATCTTGCCTCTCCGCGATTTGCGTTCCCGGGTTGTTCCTTTGCCCTATCAGTTTTGGCAAAGATCCGATTCATGCCCATTTCCAAGCAGGCATCGATCTGGTCTTCGTTTTGGTTGAGTGCGGATTCGTCCCTTCCACCCGAAGGCTTCAACATCGTTCAACCGAACCACTGGAATTGAGGTACGATCTAATCTTCGTTGACTGGCGACGTTTTGGAACCTCATTTCTGGTTCCATCATCAGGCCACCATACACAGCACAATACTCACAATAGAGGATTCAAGCAAATGTGGTCCACATTTGCTTGAATCTGAAGGTGGTATGGGAAAGACCGAACCGAAACGTTTCCAGTCAACGAAGATTAGATCGTACCACACTTTCAGGGGTTAGTATGAACGATGTTGAAGCCTTCGGAAAAATGAGACGAATCCGCACCCAACCAAGACGAAGACCAGATCGATGCCTGCTTGGAAATGCGAATCAATCGGATTTTTGCCAAAATTGATAGTGCAAAGCAACAACCCGCGAAAGCAACTCGCGTAGAGTCAGCAGAAAAAGGCATTAGTGCTATAGACGGAAGAAATAGAATTTTCTTTCATTTCAAGGTATTATCCTCATTGGAATTCTTAATAATCAATTCTTGCTAAATAGATCATGTCACGGCACACGTATTTTTTAGAAGGATTGTTTAAATTGTCCAAATTTCGTGCCGAACTAAATATGACAATATCTAATTGGAATAGCTCTATTTAGTATTCTATTATGTGAAGCCACGAGAAGGTCTTATCTGGCGAGCTGAATTCATATAATATAGAGTGTATTCCATTATAATAGGACGATATCGTCCTATTATTCCTCATTCCTCACCCAAATATAAAGTGATTAAAAACCACATTCTTCTACCAAATATGTAGTGGTTAAAGGGCGAAATACCGGCTCCTACTGATGAGTCGCCAGTAAGCACGAAACGAATGTGCATGAGATTACAATTTCCGTTCATGCTGCCTTTGGTTTATCCTTCTGGTCACAACTGAACTAATTTGTTGCTAGGTTCGCAACACCTAATACATACTTGCATATATATTAGTTCTTCGCAACAAACAGTATTTAACTGTAATATATTGAATTGAATGATGTCATACTTACCGCGAAATGTGATAACTGATATCGATGAAGGCCAGAGTGTATGGTTTAACTGGAGTAACAGGTGTTCGGAAATTGTTGTAATTCTCAATTTGGGTGAACTTTAGCATAAATTTATATCCATCAGGTTGGTATCATGTACCGACTCGGAAACCATAGTGTTAGTATCCGGTACTCATTGATTTCAAAAAAGGTATCAGTTACTAACACAATAGCCATAGTGTTTGTATCCTTTACAGACTCGGTATATATATTATATAGTGTGAGTTAGCATTGAAGTCGCATTGTCGTTGACTTTAGATTATGTTAGCTTCACTATTACAGGTTTACATATTCGTCTAGGAGATTGTACCGTCCTATTATTCCACATTCTTCTACCAAATATATAGTGGTTAAAGGGCGTAATACCGGCTCCTACTGATGAGTCGCCAGTAAGCACGAAACGAATGTGCATGAGATTATACTTCCCGTTCATGCGGCCTTTGGTTTATCCTTCTGGTCACAACTGAACTAATTTGTTACTAGGTTCGCAACACCTAATACATACTAGCAGGTTTCATTGTCACTTGGAGAGCATGGCAGAAAACTGTCTGACAAGCATAGGGCTACAATCTATCTAAATGACATGAGAAATCAGAGATGCGGTATTCACCAATACCAGTCTAGCATACAATTAAATAATAATTGATTGCGCGGGTGGTGGTAACAATTCTTTAAATCAAGTTTGCGAGCTTGAAGTAAACACCAATCCCATTGTATTTAACCGGACGTCGAACAACATAACATAACCACCGCCAGTCGCAACGCACTGAAGTGTTTCTACCTTCCATGATTATCATCAGACTACGACGGCAAACTGACTATCGGGGATCAAACCGCAATGCATGTATATATATATATATATATATATAATTGGAAAGCAGAATTAGTCTGGCAATCAATGCATTTGTCAAATAATTTCGACTGCACTACAGCTATGAATTTACGAACATCCCAGTTATACAGTTTTGTAGTACGTAGATATATGTCACATAATTAAGCACACCTTGATTGTTACCTTAGTGGTTAAATTACCTTAAAAAACCTGAGTACCTTTGAAGAAGTCACTTTTATTTGCTTGAAATGATCTTTTTTGTAACTTTAGGAAGAAATAATTGATTTTAAAAAATATCTCCAATTGTTCAATAAAGGTCAACATAGTTTCTCTAAAGCTAGCAGCCGGATAATCGGCCAATCGAGTGCCGTCTTTGGAAATGCAACAAATTCAGTCGCTGGAGCTGGTGTATCCACGCTACACGAAATGTGCCCAGAGGCAACAAATTCAATGAGGTTTACCTCGACGATGGACATGATACCTTCAGCAAAGTCTGCGGAGGTGACCAGAATATTTCCCGATATGTCAACTAATGTGTTCGGAAATGTGGTAAGAGCAAATGCTAGCATAACAGTTTCATTTAGTAAAAGATTGTAATTAATTGCAATCAATGATGAATGGAGCAAAGCTTTCAGTCCTTAATGGCTCATTCTGTTGACAAATTGATTCAATACGTCGAATTCCGGGAAATATATCCCGGGTTTCCTCAGCTGATTGTCTGAAAATGACGTTCGAACAAGATTTTGCATTGTTCTTTTTTCTATTTTTCGGGACTTCATTTCCAGTCGCATCTTCAGGGTTGACACAATACGCATAGAAATTAATTTACTAATCGTAAGCATCCTACTAATTGCTCGCCATGCGAAACAATAAATTAAAGGCGACCCTGTCAGTGAGGGAGGGTATGGGAAGTAAATGTAACAGAAATACACGCGCAGTAAAATTATCCCACACACTAGGGTAAGGTGTCGAATTAATGATGTTAGTTACAGCATGGATCCAGTAATTCTGCACCAATTTTAATCGCTGGTTTGTTAGTTAGATAATGTTACATACTAATTTGGTATAATTTACACCTAGTGTATGACAGAAAAAATGATCAACCTACTAGTAGATACATTCGTCCGTCTTGGTGTTCAACCATATGTTGCAGGCAAAACTCACAACAATGAACTTTTTGATTATGGTCATAAAATTTACGTTCACGAATACAGAAAATAATAAATTAAGTTTGATTTCGCAGTTCTTAGGAAGTCACAAGCTTAACGCTGCGCGACTGTTGATAAGAGAAAGTGAATATGGTAGGTGATATGAAAGATTAAAAAAAATAATGCAATTTCCTGGACAAGATTGAGACTTAGTATACGTTAGACCACCAGTCCTCAAATTAAAACGTTTACTTTGTGATTATTACTTTAGCAATCCATTCGCGGAGACTGTGCTCAAGCAAAGGACGAGACAGCAGTTTCACAGATAGAAAGAATTCTATTCCCTCAATCACATCTAATACCACCCACGTCGGCTACGAATGCTATTGGAAGCAATAGCGATAATCCATCAACACAGATAGCAACATCATCAACCGGTTACAACCATTCGGCATCTGTGCCTCTTTCCTCATCATGGCTAATTGGGACTGAAAATTGCGCCATGAGCCCAATTTCTTCATCCCCAACAATTGATATTCTGAGCACTGCTGCTGCCGCTGTTGGCTTATTTCCGGATTCAGCCAGCTTTATGTCAACCAGTCAGAGGGCGGCGTTGATTGAACGGTTGATTTCGGCACAAAGACACAGTCTTAATGATATTTCTTCATCGGTTAGCAACACATTGGCTAAAGCCGCGGTCATTACTGCTGGAAAAGACAAGACATTACACAGAATTACTGACGAAGCGCTATCGCCATTGCTTCGAGAAGTGCCGACTTCGAATGTGGGCTTGATTGGTGACGAGGAAACGTCAGCTTATGAAACGAATAGAAATGACAAGTTTACCGCTGGGAGCTCTTCTCCTCCACTGCGCCGACATCCAAACAGTCATCATCATTCTCGATTTTCAAAGCAAAGAATTGAGCGGGCTCAATTTGGAAGGCATATGCAGGCCGATGTCATTGACCAGGTTCCTGATGTTGACGAGAATAGAGGTAATAAGCAGGCGGAAATGGAAAGACGAAGGCGAGATGGAGATGACATCAGTAATGACGACACAAATGCAAGAATTTTATCCCAGAATCAACAGCAGAGTTCGAAGATGATGGCTAATTTTGCGTCTAGACAGCGTCTAACTGCATCTACTCATATAAGCAGAGGTGGGTTGGAGCAAAATGCAACCAAAAATTTACCTGGCTCTACAATTCTAAGGGATGTCGGAGTAAGAAAGTGTGAACGACTATTATCACCAGTTAGTAATCTACCCATGACAACAAACGTAATCGGTCAAACAACTGATGGGAACAATCAAATTGTTTTTGAAGGTAAGATTCATTCTTTTTAGAAATTGGCGCACAGACTCGAATAATAGTAATCTTTTAAAGGCATCAAGTTCGTCTCAGTGTTGCCTGGGTGAAGATTCGCCCCTTTCTTCCGAAGGCTTCAACATCGTTCGTACTAACCATTAGAAATAAGGTACGATCTAACGAAGATTAGATAATAGTTAGGCTTACTTTGCATGAGTTTGTTGTAAGCACAAACTGTATTCACTAGCGACGTGTAGTCTCGATTATACAAATAAACAAACATTGATTGCGCGGCTGGTGACAACACTTATTTAAATCTAGTTTGACAGCTCGAAATAAGCACCAATCTCATTCTAACCAACCAGTCACAAAATATAACAAAACAACCATCAATCACACGTATTGACGTGTTTCGACCTTCCATGATCATCATCAACACACGACGGTAATCGACACGCAATTAAAATCTAAATTATGGAAATTCATATATATGGTTCTCACCTGAAGTTGACTCGCATACTTCGTAGTTGACAGGAAATCTCAGCTGCACAATTCCTACGCAGTCACGAAAAGGACTTTTCAGCTGAAGCCAAATTTTTATAAGTTCTAAAATTGAAAACAATCATTATTGGCGCGGGTGATGGCAAAAATTTGAAATCAATTTTGCGAAATTGAAATAAGCACCAATCCCACTGGATCGAACCAGTCTCAGAATATAGGAAAACTATTGGCAGTATTTTGCAGTGTTTTGTGACTGAATTGGTGCTTATCTCATTTATATATATATATATATATATATATATATATATATACCAGTCCGTTGTTTCGAAGGGATTTCATGCTCTTTCATAAACGCCTACTTAACTAAACTCGTCGCGATACATTTTTGCGGGTTTCCTTCAGTTCTTCATACGCCAACACTATATTAATCCACGAATTACGGAGAAGAGATGAAAGCGCAAATTGTTAAAGATTGATAGAAATCCTTCGCAAGTACTAAAAAAGCAGACGGAAGTCATCCAATACTGCTTGACACAACAATGTAAAAGAAGTATTGTAGCATACCACCACCTTAAACTACAGTTTTAAATATGAAATATTTTCATTTTTCGTGTAGGTCAGGGACGTGTCAACCAATTGGGTGGGATTTTTATCAACGGCCGCCCTTTGCCATATGAGACTCGTTTGCAGATTGTTCAAATGTCAAACAGTGGTGTACGCCCATGCGACATTTCACGTCAACTAAAGGTGTCGCACGGTTGTGTCAGCAAGATTCTTCAAAGGTACCATGAAACCGGTAGGTGCAAACTCTTTAGTCGTAATAGTTATGAAAAGATATTTTAAAATGAATTATAACGCTCGGCAACGCTTTAGGATTAGTGATCTACATGTTAAGTGAGTAATAGTACGTTAAGCACAATTTGCATTACCTGATCAATCTAATACCACATTTATAGTTGAGTGCAAGCCTCTGTTAATAATTATCCAATAATCGCGAAACGCATTTGCTAATGGTATTACATATTTTGTTAATGCCTGCTTGAGCTTATCTACCTGGTCTGGTATGAATTTACTTGCACTCAGGTACACCTTTTTGATTACATACCTGCAAATTCTGTTAGTTTGCGTTTGGATGCTTTGACATTCGTGGATTTAGCAAACTAGATGACACTCTCATTAAAAAAACAGGTTTTATGCACACTTAGACTACTTCTCTGCCACTGTCTCTTCTGCCACATTGATGAGGTCAAGATATTGTGTTTTTCTAATGATATCCAAATTTTCCCTGTGAAGATATTTTGCCAGCATAATGACGACTAAAAACGACAATCTCACAATTATGATCTCTATCATAGTTGTCAATATCCCAGTTATCTGAAATTTGATTATCCGTCAAAATAATAATGCCCTTGCCTGCCGTTGTAATTACAATATATTGCAAAGTGAGTAAATTCAGATTTTGACCAACTTTTTATATACATTTATCTGAGTTTTGTTTGCAAAAAACGGCGATGTGCATTGCTTTCAATTACAAAACCTCAATTGTACATGGACACAAGTAGATTAATTCCTACGTATAACCAAAAAACGTTGGTGTATAACATAAAATTGTGTCTAATGTGAGGTAGGTTTGGTGCAATGGTTACAGTACCAGACTCAAAGGATTACGTACCCCAGTACGAGCCCCGGTCGTGACAAACGTTGACGAATTCCCAACATCAACAAAATTAATTTACTTAATAAAGTTTCTTTGCTAACAACGGCTATGCTAATTTTATATTGTATATATATATATATATATATATATATATATATATATATAGTCGTTATAAATTAAACGACGCTTAAATGACAAATGCAAAATTATACATGATCGGGTTACTATTTTGGTGCTCCACCGTAGATGCCCGAATTACGTGCGATATGCAGTTTCCGTGGCGTGAATTTTGTGACTCCGAACTAGTCACAACACAGTTAGTAATATATAATTGGGAAGTGTGTAAGATATACGAAACCAGTCAATTAGATGAGTCTCATTTGATATATTATTCTATATCTAGTTAATATCGGCAATATGTGCAATCATGTCTAGTCATCACACCTCAATAGGCATCCATATGAAAAGAAAGATGGTCAAACATACATGTAGGACAAAATAGACAAAATGAGCTTCTACTTGCTCTTGGCTTTGTCCCTATTGGTTAACTAAACATAATTAACAAGATTGAATTGAAAACACGAAAATTTAATGAAAAATCATAAAGCTGCTTCTCTACAGAATAGCTATCGCAACTAGTAGGAAATCGTAAGGTTTGCAGCGACTGTACTACGAAATATTTATCTATACGTATATATATATATATATATATATATATATATATATATATATATATTCATTTCTCAATATATGCGTATTGGTTTGTCTATCCACGAGTCATTTTTTTGCGAGGGTGTTTTCCAATTCGTTGATGCTTGTATGTATTAATCCGTTTTTTAATCACAATCCTTTAAGTAAAATAGGTATTGAATTCCGTAAGAGCCCTTTTACAAAATACGGGCAAGAAAACCGGGATGGATCCCACGCAACGCTAACCATCCAAAGTATTAGTAGTAGTTGTTGGTCTCTGTCATTGTTGTTGATTTTAGTTGTTGTATGCTCACCTGCATATCAAATCCACGTACACATGCGGCTAGTTTGGGCGGAGTTAAGTTGAATCCGGGATCGATATGCATAAAATCGCTAGTAGTGGGCATTAACTGCAAAAAATGTTGGCAAAGTTTTGTGCCTGTAGACAGGTTAACAGCTGGTTAGGCAACCTTATAAAGAGAGCAATAACCTTAATGATTAGGTCAGAGTGCTTGTTATCAGTGGGCGGAGTAACAAAATCACCGGTAAAATGCCACTAGAAAGAAATGTCATTAGGTGATTCAAAGCAGTTTGATGGAAAAGAAGTACTATTTTCCACGTTCACTCACAATGCAATAGGTGGTAACAGTTAGAAAAAAGATAATTATTGTTGTCAGCGAAAATGAACACAGAAGATATTTTTGCTGCAGGTTGACAGATAAATTTTTACCGGCAAAGTACGATAAACTAAATATCAATTAATCAATACTAATTGCATGGAAATAATCAAACAATTTGCAGTGGGACATTTTCAACGGAACAGTCACCTGGAATTAGATGAGATCCTGATTTTTTAACAACAGAGATTGTACCGTACTATTATCCCGCATTACTCACCGAAATATATATAGTGGTTAAAGGGCGTAATACCGGCTCCTACTGATGAGTCACCGGTGAGCACGAAACGAATGTACACATGAGACTATACTTTCCGTTCATGCTGCCTTTGGTTTATCATTCTGGTCACAACTGAACTAATTTGCTAAAAATACGCAACACCTAATACATAATTGCAACAGAAGGGATTATTATCGAGGTTTTTTAACTTGAAATTATCATCAACAAATGCTTACGCCAGCTGCATATATACTTTAACGTGTGTCTTTTCAAAGCAAGGAATCCAATTTTGCTGTGTTGTTCAACGACTGGTTAAATACGATGGTATTGAAGTTTATGTAAAGCTTGCAGGGTGGTTCATTGGTTAGAGCACCATATTCCAAAGCCGACGTGCCCAGGTTCGAGCTCTGTCCGCAGCAAATTCTGTGCAGTACATGATGAGTTTTCAATAAGGACGTAACCGGTCTACCGGATGAATTGCCTTTTCCATACTATACAATTCTTAGTTTATACTGACATATGTAAGTAATTAATGGGTCAACTGTTTATATCAAGACCGCAACCTTGATTATAATAATTAATTTAAAGAAGGAGCCCAATGCACTATACCAACACAAGTCGTCCATTGTGCACATTTTGGCATACAATTTGTTCTCGTACTAATCATGTAGCATCGCCGAATGTGTTGCATGTTCATTTACAGCTAACGAAAGAGCCAACTTGGCACGTGTTGTGATATATATATATATGCTATTCTGTAACAGAAGACAATTGTGTAACGTCTGGCATCGCATACGAAAATGCCACTGCTTTCGTGTCCACACCATTTAATTACACGAATGAAAACATTTGAATGTGTATATGATGTAAACTTTTAATAATTGAAGAAACGAAAAGGGAATATCACCAAATTTTACCATACACCTCAAAATGATGGTGGATCATTGTTATTGTCAATTTGCAGCACCAGATTCTGAAGCAGACGTGCCCAGGTTCGAGCCGTGTCCGCGGCAAATTCTGGCCAGTACGTGATGAATTCCCAATAAGGATGAAACCGTCTATTATAAAATACTTAGTTAATACTGACAAATGTATGTTTATAATAGGTCAGGTGTTTATATCAAGATCGCAACCTTGATTAAAAAGTAAATGTTAAAAGTCATTCTTAATGAAGTAACCTTTCTCGCATTTTGGATGCTCTCCCGGTCTTAAACTGTGCAAATAGCCAGCAAGGTTCTGAGAGCCTCCACTTATGAAACGACCTAATATACTTTTAATTTTTATTTTCATATAAAATATTATTACTGATTAATCATATTCGTGATTAGTGAACTTCGTGTTGGGAAGTTTTTTGGTCTTTGCGGCTACACACATTTGAATAAAAGCATTTGCATATTCTTCTGTAAAAATAAGTCATGCTCTCTCTCACTCTTGCAGATGCTCTATTACTCAATTCATTATAAAACAAGACGAATTCCGCTTTTCTTTAAATCGAAGTTGCGAGCTTGAAGTAAACACCAATCCAATTGTATTTAACCAGACATCGAACAGCACAGCAAAACTACCATCAGTCCGCTTTTTTCGGATTCAAGTATGATTGGACTAATGTTTTCTTTAATGCTGATTTACTTCTCAAAATGCATTACCACATTTGTTACGAGATGAGCATTAATTAAGAATGGCCCAAGAACACGTATTTAGATGATGAAGCTGAAACGCGTTTTTATGCTGAAAAATAGAACTATTCAATGGTCATTCTAAAACGAAAGCATTCTTCATGTGGAATTTGTGACCTGTCCAGTCTGTCAAGGTAGACAGTTTAGCTTGTGTACTAGCAGATGTTGAAGTTTATCAGCCTTTGGAGGCCACCTAGAACACAATTCTCATCCAACACAAACAGTTGTATGAAAAGATAAGAATTCGGTTATACCGTACACGTTGACAGAATTATTATAACAACTTGACGTTGTTTCATGTAGACGAGGGTTCGTAAACACAGAGGAAACAAAGATGCTCTGCAAAATACCTGAAATGTTTCGTTACACTTCAGTATTTTACTGATACGAGCCTCCATTTATGTCATCGATCCAAGAGGCTAGTTGCCAAATTAATATGGAAGCGTGATCTTATAGGTTAATTTGAACTGGGATTACTTCTCCCCATAGCGGAATTGATTCAATTTAGTATTATATATATGATAGTTAACTACATTATACTGCGAAAATCTTTTATATATATACAAATATATATGCAGTTATGTATAGTGGAATATACCAAAACCAACATAAAAAATTATAATCTCATGTACACAGGGTCTGTGGCTTACTAGCGGCTTATCAATTGAAAGTAGTGTGGTGTCTGTTCAGTAATGACAGATTGTGGATGGTTAGTTGGAACTTTGGGTCTAAATGGATGCCATATGAGCTCCACCTAAAGGAAAAATAGACTAACCAAGTTACATTAGTTAGTATATAACTGAAAATTGTGTGCAGTGTAGTGTGCGGCAGGATGGCTCAGTGGTTAGAGCACCAGATTCCGAAGCAGACGTGCCCAGGTTCGAGTCCTGTCCGCGGCAAATTCTGGCCAGTACATGATGAGTTCCCAATAAGGACGAAACCTGTCTACTGGATGAATTACAGTTAAATACTGTTTGTTGCGAAGAACTAATATAATGCAAGTATGTATTAGGTTTTGCGAACCTAGTAACAAATTAGTTCAGTTGTGACCAGAAGGATAAACCAAAGGCAGCATGAACGGAAAGTATAATCTCATGCACATTCGTTTCGTGCTTACTGGCGACTCATCAGTAGGAGCCGGTATTACGCCCTTTAACCACTATACATTCGGTAGAAGAATGTGGAATAATAGGACGGATTAATTGCCATTTCTACACTATACAATTCTTAGTTTATACTGACATATGTAAGTAATTAATGGGTCGGGTGTTTATATCAAGACCGCAACCTTGATTATAATAATAAATGATCAATTGAAATGTTGGACAGTTAGACGTTGCCATCTGGCCAAAGTATATCTTCCGTTTAACTGTGTTTTTCATGTCTCATTCATAATAAATTTAGCGAAATGACTTTATTAAATTGTATACACAACCTACTCTACGTACGTGTATAAATGCATCAGTAGAGTCAACTTTATAAGAACGTATGTAGCGATATGATTTGAACTTTAGCTCATTATGTTACAATTGGTGCCAAACCCGTCAGGAGTACCAGCACCACAATTTGGGACATCGAATAAATTTCAACAAAATTGTGACCAAAATTTATTTTGT
>JAQBSW010003929.1:0-7500 GCA_029291075.1 Eudiplozoon nipponicum | reverse complement strand
AATCTCTTATGTTAAATGTGAAAATATGCAATAGTAGGGCTTTACTTCATAAAAAGTCTTCGAGAGTGCGACTTCAAATATAATGAGCCTTTAAAGGGCACCAAAACTATGGTTGATTAGTTGGTACATTGAACCAACACAATGTATTTCAATATATGCGAAAATTTTTATTAGGTGCAAATACACAATTACATATATATATATATATATATATATATATATATATATATATATATATATATAATTTCTCCGCAACGAACAGTATCTGGCTGTTATATATTTCATTTAGTGATGTCAAGATTTCCGCGAAAAGTGATAACTGATCCCCATTTCCTTGCACGCATAGATTTCGTCTTCGCGGTTGCTGTGCGCCGATTCCTCCCTATCCTCCGATGGCATCAACATGGTTCATACTAGCCACTGGCAATGAATTACACTCTTATCTTCGTTGACTGACAACGTTTTGAAGATTACATAGTACCTGATTTGTCGTGGTTAGTATGAAAAATGCTGAAGCCTTCGGTGGAAAGGAACGAATCAGCAACCAGCTACCACGAAGTCGATCCCCTATTCGTACTCTGAAATAGGGTTCAATCGGAACTTTGCGAAACAGATAGTACAAAGCGACAACTCGTGAACGTAAATCGTGGAAATTCTAAATTTATCGGTATAAACTAAGTAATATAAAGTGTTGAAAAGGCAGCTCATCAGGTATACCGGTTTCGTCCTTATTGGCAAATCATTACGTACTGTCCAGAATTTGTCGCGGACTGCACTACACTATCAAATACTTAGATTATACTGACAAATGTGTGTACATAATGGGCCAGGTATTTATATAAAGTTCACAACCTTGATTAAAGTAACTGATTTCACCACCTGCGCAACCAATGATCATTTAATTATATAAACGTTTGAACAATATCTGTACTATTAAACAAATTATGTAAACAAACAAAATATCTGTACTAATCTGTTTGGCCTCGAATACCATTAACTTCGCAGAAGCAAAAACAGTGCTGTCCCATCCGTGTACTGTTTAAAGAGTGTCTGCCCTTTTACTGGTTACTTGTCTTATCTTGCCCTCTTGACGGAATTTTTTTTATCGCTTTATCATATTCAAGTGAGAATGACAATGCACTTGTGCAACACTTGATGACATTTTAATCTAGAAACCGGTAATCCCTGCAAAAGCACGGCTTAAGAGTGTAATACAGTTTAAGGTGAACAGTTGAAAGAATGGTAAAGTCGGAATTAGATTTGGATTTGGATACACATGGCTTCTGCAACAAATCTTACCAGCCAGAGTTTCACTACGAGTCGATTTTGCTAACAGATAATCTAAGCAAACAAAAATTCTCTAGGATAACAGTCGAATTTAACCAGAATATAGATGATTAAGGAAAAGTGAAAAAGTTATTTTGAGAAATCGTTAAATGTAACTAATTACATATGCAATACATAATCCATAATTAGATGTGTAAATATATATATATATATATATATATATATATATATATATATATATATATTGGGTTTTCAATTGAATATGCAAGTGGTAACAAATCTGACTTGCTTTTACTTCTGTTTCTTGTTTTGGCTGGTTAGTAAGTGTATATGCGTTTGTGTTTGTGTGTGTGTGCGTGTTTTCATGTATAGGTCATTCAATTGAAAGCCCAAAATGCATATATATGTATGATTGTATAGCGATGATTAGTATTCACGAAATATATATATATATATATATATATATCATTAATATAAGTTTCATTAATTTATGCCAAGTTTACCACGAAAATATGAAAACTGATGTTCATTGAGGACGTTGTTTATGTATTTTCGGAATAGAAAAAGATAATAAATATTGGAATTATCAATTTTGCTGAAAGTAAATCTATTTAAAAAAAACCATTATATAATCCATGTATAATCAATGCGGTTTGATCCTCGATAGTCAGTTTGCCGTCGTATTCTGATGATGATCAGTGCGTTGCGGCTGGCGGTAGTTTTGTTAAGTTGTTCGACGATTGGTTAAATACAATTGGGTTGGTGTTTACTTCATGCTCGCAAACTTGATTTAAAGAACATGCTACCTTTGTTGGTTTGTCATTTTGTTTATAGTTGAGCTAAATTTAGTAGAATTTACTCAATCTCAAATTTGCTCTACATCCTGATAATTTTGGTGTGACATACGCAATGCGTAGGTTATGCAGTTACACAATGATTGACTGCGCGCGTGGTGATAACAATCACTTTAGCTAGGTTTGCAATCTAATTCCATTGTCTATAAACAGTCGCAAGACTTTGCAACACTACCGTCAGTCGTACAACCTTCCATGATCATCATCACAGCACGACGGTAAACTAACTAGCGGGAATCAATTCGCAATGCATAACATTTAATTGAATCAAGGTTAGTTTTTATACCAAAATAACAAACTTGATTTAACTACAAATGCGTATGCTCGATGTAAATCCACCCTATCATATATTTTATTTCAACTTTAAGGAACCCCTATTTCACGAGGCGGCACACGGCTCGAGTAGGTCGATTCAAGATAGGTTCTCCATTTTTGAGGTTATAAATTGTGTAACTTTTGTTTAATAGGAAATTCGCTATTTCAAACAAGATGTTGAGTATTTTAATTTGAATTACTTTTTCGGAGTGCAAGTAAGGCGCATTAAAATTTCTCTCCTCAAAGAAATATTGAAGATACAGACATGTTTATATTCATATTACACCCAACGAGAACAGAAAAATTTCAGAAGATCCAACAAAGCACAATATATTATTGTCAAAGAAGAGTAATAACTGATCGGATATGGCTAGTTTATTCAGCATCACATTCAGAGGTTGTGGATATGACCGCATTTTTCTTGTGCGGGACAATTGATAGCACTCGTAGGTCGGTAACATCTTGAATCCTGTACATTTCCACGATTATTGGCCTTGTTTGATGGGCTCTCACTTGTCCCTTCATTTTCAGAAAAGCAACTGATGGAGGGCTTCAAACTGAAGGGACAAGTGAGAACCCATCAAACAAGGCCAATATTCGTGGAAACGTACAGGATTCATGTGTATGTGTGTGTGTATGTATGTATGCATGTATGTATGTATGTATGTGTGTGTATGTATGTATGTATGTATGCATGTATGTATGTTTGTATATATGTATGTATGTATGTATGTATGTAATAATATATGTATGGCAATATTACCTTATGTATGTATGTCTTGCTCAATAGATTATGTATGTCTTAATAATATGTATGTATGTATGCATTTATGTATGTATGTATATATGTATGTATGAATGTTTGTATGTATATGTGTATGTATGTGTGTAAATATATATGTATGCATACATATGTTACGAACAACGAATGGACAACGCTGAAATTCATTAACATATTTTGGTATCGCCAATAAGTGCTAATCACTAGAAAAACGAATATGGCCATATCAGTTGTACTGGTTCGATTAGGTTTTATGTATGTCTTCAGTTTCATAACCAATTAAAGCATTATTCTCTCAGCAGAGCTATATTAGTGCAAGATACAAGGTGTACATATTTTAACATGACAGAACCAGCTAGATTCAACCACAATCAAATTTATAATAATAATAATTATTATTATTATTATTATTCCAGGATAGGGTTCATTTGCACCTAATTGCTTTTGGTCAGACATCTTGCTGTATATGGCATCAAATCGTACTAAGTAGCAATATTGTTGCAGATTTTTAGAAAGGCAATCTTCTTTTTAACATTCTTGTTTACTGCGAAAGTTAGTCTTTTTTTAAAAAGCGTCATATTGGAACCCGCTAGGAGGTTGTCTTTTGAATATCATTCTTTCCTAAGGCTGACTTGATCCAGCTTGTGTTCTCTAGAAGTCTAGGTTGCCTAGTTTCTGTATGATGACTAGATAACTTTCTCCATCTAGGTTAGATTCCCTGTTTCATAAGTCTTTCTCCTTGTCCAATGATTTGCTTTACTTACTAGCTTTGTTATTATTATTGATTACTTTTGTTGATATTGTTATATAATCTATTTATTCCATGGTTATTGCGATAGTGTAAATTCGGTTACTAAATTCTGTTGTATCGTTATCTGTAATGATAAATGAGTAACACGAAGTTTTTGAATTTTCCTCGTAATTGCTAGTTGTATCGTCAATTCTATACGATCTATGAACACGCAGATGTAATTTTTGTTTCAAAAAGCCTTTAATGATTAAGTTTAATCAGTATTATTTCAGTACCTAAATTCTCCCTTAAGACATCATCATCATCATGTCCAGCCACACAAAAATCAAAAGTGACTAATGTTTCACTGCCATATAAGTTGTACTTGTCATGGTTATATGTGGACTGTAAAAGAACACTAGGTCTCCCATTCCTAGTGATGGTTTGTATTCGGAGTTTTCCTTCTCCTAGATAGTCTGCCAACCAAGGCTGATGAGCACTATCTGCCCAGATGCCAGTGGCCAAAGTTTCCTTCAGCAGCCGAAACTTGCCCTTTACGTCTGGAACCCTAGCTCTCATCCCGTCATTACACATTTAACAAAAAAGTTACAGTGTAGTTAGACCAAATTCGAGGCATCACATAAAACGAGATTATGGCCGTGTCCCTTTATGTCCCTGCTAGGTTCATGCTACCAATTCCGGGTTATTTATATATATATATATATATATATATATATATATATATATATATATATATTTGATTTGATCCTCGCTAGTCAGTTTGCCGTCGTGCTCTGATGATGATCATAGAAAGTCGAAATGCGTCAGTGCGTTGCGACTGGCGGTAGTTTTGTTATGTTGTTCGACGACTATTTAAATAAAATGGGATTGGTGTCTACTTCAAGCTCGCAAACTTGTTTTAAATAATAAGATTAATGTATTTATGTGCACAATTTTCTTTTTGGACAGTCAAATAACCAAGAAGAATTTTTAAAGAAACCAGTTGCTGGGACAAAGCGAGACAGTCATGAAGCAGGGCTTGACAATAGCAATGAATATTCTGAAAATACAGATCGAATGGATAAGAATATACGTAGACGTGTTAGTCCGAATGCTATTGTGCCTAATGACTTGAAAGATAAGCGTCAATGTCGTGCAGGCGTGGAATTACACCCCGGAAAACTTGATTCTATGACTTCAGTATCGTTGACGGCATCCCCTGCCTCACGGCGATTGGCAGAACGCGCGGCTCGTGGCTATGATTCTGATGATGAGCAGTGCATTGCAGACAATGATTCTGTTAAAGAAAACGCATCAATTTCTCTATCTGCAACACCAGGACACCGTTCACCCTTAAACGAATCATCTCCAAATTTCAGTAGGATAAATGATGGTTTGTCGAAAACCAGGTCGACGAATTTCGCGTGTAAAGACGGTGATAATGCTACACATGACCAAAACAAAGATCAGTACATTACTATTAAAAAACACAGCAGTATACATGACGACTCCGCTAGAAAGTTAGCTGAAGTGGCTGCTGGACGCAGACACATAGAAGAGTCGGCTTTGAACTCACCTGGTTAGTACAATGTGTGCTATGCAAATATGCCGCAGTAAACAAGTTTTTAAATAAAAATATTTAATTTTGCATAATGTCTATACTCTAAACATATTTTACTTACGCCTAATTGCGACTTAATTATCAGGTATACAGTTTACTAAGTTCAGTGTTAGATCCTATTAGGCCAGAAAGGTACACCAAAGACTGTCATTACCACAAAGTTTAATGCCATTGTTGCAGGATATGCATTGATAGACAGACTACGTCCAATGCATACAACTCTATTAATTCATCCGATTTTACATTAATCTATTCACGTGAATCAGGTATGGTCAACTGGCTCCTGTGGTGAGTCTAAATTTTCCATTATTTTAAACAGAATTTGTAATTTAAGCTAGTAGCTGTCATCGTGATGCACCAAGTGTATGCCTAATATTAAACCAGGTCATCGGTACGGCTGATGTCGCCTTGCCCGAATGCTAACTTGGCCATAATGGTGTTGTGGAGAGGTTTATTTTGCCTGATTTTTGTGAGTTATCGTGATAAATTTACTCATAGTAGCAAGGTATTCCTTCTCTTTCTGCCTCTCACGCTCTCTCTCTCTCGTAAATCTCACTAATAATTTGTCTAATTTCATTTTTTCACTCCTTATGGTTATATGACAGTGAAACATTAGTCACTTGACGACTTTTGTGTGGCTGGACAAGATGAGAAGATGATGAATTGTAATGGTGGCTAATATATATATATATATATATATATATATATATATATATATATATATATATATATATATATATATATGTCTCTTGAAAGTCTTTCCTGCACATATCAGAATTGTCAATGTTATTTATATCTTTTTTCACTTTTGGAAATATTATTCTTTAAACCGCGTCACAAGCAGTTAATATTGCTCAAACTCTCGCCGAAATGCCTTAGTGGATCGCCATCTACATCCGATTCGTTAGCTATGAATTCCACCGCTGGCTGGCTATCGCCTCGTTCAGAGCTGCGTGCCAATCCCGCGCCGCCAAGGCGGATAGTTCTATGACTGATGCGACAGACGTAAAAGTGCGAACTTCAGTTAATAAAACACCAAAGAAATCGTCGCCATTTTCAATCACCTCCTCAGCAATGATAACCAGCAGGCATACGACGTTTAGCAAAGAGGAAGACGAGGAAGAAGAAGAAGATGGAATATCGTACATGTCGCCCGTTTCCATTTGTGATGTATATGGTAGAGATAAACGCCAATTTTTCGGGAACATAAGAGTAGCACAAAATCGCTCCGTTCGCCGTGCTATGCGACACCACCGAACACAAGTGCCGGTATATCCTCGCCCGTCTTGAAGAAGTAGGTTTTCAACTGAAGTGATTTTATGCGTTTTCAATTTGAAGACTTAGTTCATGTAGCTTATCTCTACTGAGGTTTGTTGTATTTGCTTGTTAAAAAAAATTATTTTGCTTCTTTCGTTCTGTGTAAATTATAGTAGATCCAATCTAAGAACTATCATGCCCAGTTAAATACTGTTTGTTGCGAATAACTAATATATGTACAAGTATATAACAAATGAGTTCAGTTGTGACCAGAAGGATAAACCAAACACAGCATGAACGGAAAGTATAATCTCATGAACATTCGTTTCGTGCTTACTGGCGACTCATCAGTAGGAGCCGGTATTACGCCATATAGCAGCAATATATTTTGGTGAGGAATGTGGGATAATAGGACGGTACAATCTCCTAGACGAATGTGTAAACCTGCAGTAGTGAAGCTAACATTATATAAAGTCTCAACAATGCGACTTCAACGCTAACTCACTCTATATAATATATATACCGAGTCTGTAAACGAATGTTCATGAGATTATACTTTCCGTTCATGCTGCCTTTGGTTTATCCTTCTGGTCACAACTGAACTAATTTGTTACTAGGTTCGCAAAACCTAATACATACTTGCATATATATTAGT
>JAQBSW010003928.1:0-75767 GCA_029291075.1 Eudiplozoon nipponicum | reverse complement strand
TTTACTTCAAGCTCGCAAACTTGATTTAAAGAATTGTTACCACCACCCGCGCAATCAATTATTGTTTAAATTGTATAGCCTATATATGTATATGTGGCGAAAGCTGCAAACAGTTAATGTTCGTGACTGCATAGAAATTGTGCAGCCGACATTTCCAGTCAAGTTCAATTTATGCGAGACTGCTAGAGGTGAGAGCCGCATATCTAAATTTGATTTCCATATATATTCAATGCGGTTTGATCCTCGATAGTCAGTTTGCCGTCGTACTCTGATGATGATCATGGAAGGTCGAAACGCGTCAGTGCGTTGCATCTGGCGGTAGTTTTGTTATGTTGTTCGACGACTGGTTAAATACAATGGGATTGGTGTTTACTTCAAGCTCGCAAACTTGATTTAAAGAATTGTTACCACCACCCGCGCAATCAATTATTGTTTAAATTGTATTGCCTATATATGTATATGTGGCGAAAGCTGCAAACAGGTAATGTTCGTGACTGCATAGAAATTGTGCAGCCGACATTTCCAGTCAAGTTCAATGTATGCGAGACTGCTAGAGGTGAGAGCCGCATATCTAAATTTGATTTCCATTTATATTCAATGCGGTTTGATCCTCGATAGTCAGTTTGCCGTCGTACTCTGATGATGATCATGGAAGGTCGAAACGCGTCAGTGCGTTGCAGCTGGCGGTAGTTTTGTTATGTTGTTCGACGACTGGTTAAATACAATGGGAGTGGTGTTTACTTCAAGCTCGCAAACTTGATTTAAAGAAATGTTTAATTAATTTGGTGGTGTCTACTAAACCTTCTTATTGGAAACTGATTGTTCTTAGAGTATTTGATAGAACCCTTTCTTTTACATAGCGATCGTATTATCTTAAATGGATTGTAGCACCATTTAAATTTTAAGTTATTTGCATGAAGAAAAAAACAATGCCGAATGTGAATAATAAAAACGAAAGTATTTCTTCGTTACAATTTCGATTAAATGCACCATAAACTTAGTGCTTTTTATGATACTTCAATATATAAACCAAGGGATTTGCAAATCATGGAACAAGTTACGTTGCTTTTAGTAAACTTGATGCTTCGGCTGACACCTCAGTGTAGACAGAAATCTTTTATAGCATTCAGCTGTCGGCTAGATTCATATTTACAAAATATGAACTTTACCATATCATAAATGACTAATTCTGCCGTAAAATTGTTTTCCCACACCAGAAGTAGATGTCTAGCGGTTCTAACACAAAATATACTTTTTGGGATTTAAAAACTTTAAAACAGTAATGTTCAACTTGCCATTTATCGACGTTACGGTTTTGCCCTGATTGAATAAATTTTTATAAGCTTAAGTGCGTAGGATTTCGTAAAAATTAGTAAATAGTCGAAATTTTATTCTGAATGGCTGTTTGCAAAATCTTCACGTATAACATGACAAACACGTGTTTTGTGATTTGATTTCAACGGATAGAATTTCATTTTTTTCTACTCAATATAATAAATTAAGCAGACCACAAAAATTTGATAATGTAATCGATTTAACATGAGTCACTTTTCATGTCTTCCAATTGTAGTTTCTTAATCTATTTACAATAGCATGACTATTTATAGAAAATGTACTTAATTAACTTAAGGAGCCTATTAGCTAGCAGTTTTTGTTGATTATTTTGATAATCTATTCATGAGTTATGCAATCAAAGTATTCGAAAGTTTTCATAAGATTTTTTCTACAAATATTGTGATGTTACAGGACAAAACAATATCTGTTGTATGTAAAGGTACTTAGTTAGTTTCGTTATGGATAAGTACACTGATGCAAACGTAATGCTACTGTAATTGATTTCGTTGTCTAAATTTAATAAGTTTTTGCATGTAAAACTATTAGATCTACGTTTTTCTTGCTTGAATTTGATATTCCAGTTCATAGTTTCTTTTACTGTCTTTCAAACCTTTTTATGTTATGCTCTGCTAACGTACTATGTTGGCCTACGAAGTAGATCTTTGTTGCGAATCAAAACACAATCACAAGTAGCCGAAAATTTTAAAGTATAAAAAGTCTTTTCAAAATATTTTCTAGTAGAGAATGCAATATGGCATGATACATTCAACTATGTGCTTTCTTTAACAATTTTGGATGGGCTTCAATATTGGATACGTAAAATATGGTAGCTGTTTATTTCTAATCATTTCAAGTGAGCTGAGTCAAATAAATTTATTTCGGTATTCTTTTCATACGACAGTGTCTTCTGTGCTAACTTAACATTTACGCATTTTTATCATAGATAAACGATTTTACACCCTGATTAATCCTCTATATGCTCTAGATAATGACATCTACCGTTCAAATTATAAATTCCAGCAAAATTTGTCACAACAGTAAACAAAATGAAAACCTTTGATGTAAACGACACTACAGTAACATTGTTAGACAAGCAATTATGTGACCAGCCTTTCTTAGCTAAACGAACTAGCGTGGATGATACGAACCGTCCTAGTACCAATGGAGTCTTTGCGATTCCTCATCACGTGAAGCATCGAATTTTAATCTACTATGCAATTATTATAAAGCGTGAAATGTTCCGTATTTAAAAAGGATAAAATTGGCAATCACACCAGCAAAGATGCTTATTCTTCTGCTATTGCCCTAGTTACTATAGACAACAGCGTACCAATTATCAAAAGGAGATCATTGCCCAAAGCCTAAAATGTTTTAGTTATGGTTTATTTTACAAATCGCAAAATAATATTCTGAACGGTGTCATGCTGTCAAATTTTAGCAAATTCGTCTACTTGGGACATCTGGAGGCAAAACGCAATTTGACTTAGTCGAGGTTTTCAAATGTATTAGCTACACTGCAAGTGCCTATGATAATTTATGCAAACTTCTTTAGAATCTCCTATCCGCTTCACCAATCGCCAACATGCAACTCAACATGCCAAGTTCCTTGTCGGTATTTCTTTATGCTGGAGACTTTTGAGATAGGAAACTATTATTCCCGGTGCTTGGACAGCTTCGTAAGTAAACGTATTCCCTTAGTTTGGTTGCGTCCATTACCAGGATTGGACACAGTCATTAATAAGGTGCAACTATTTCGCGATCACTATTTATATCGGGGGACAGTTCGTGTTGCTTCCACATTATACGTAAAATGACAACTCTAATTAAATTGTTGGGGCATAGTTTTTGATGGTAGCCAACACATCCATTTCGTCAGGTTGCTAGGCAAAAACTGTTGATTTCCATATGTCAGTAGTGTCCAGTAGAGAGGCCTGCTTAATAGTGATTTAATGAGATAATGTTTTGTGATGGAACACGAACTTTTTTGTGTGTTCATGTGTACATGTTGGAATATAGGCATTTATTTATGCACGTATACAAAAAATATGTCTTCAATTCCGCCTTTCATGCTATTTTAAACATTTCAAGTAATATTCTCGTTTTTTAAAACGACATATCTTAACGCGTGAAAATTTTTACATATTACTGTTTTATCACTAGTATAATTAAAAAATCGCACATTTTGTCTTTTACTGACGAAGCTAAATTGAGCACCTGTCGTGCTGAAAATAAGAAAAAAATAATTTCGATAATACACACAACTTTTGTCATTCTTTTACTCCTCATGGTGTTATGCCTGGCGATAATTCGAAATTTTGTTTAGTAGATTACGATACACTTCAGTATTGGTAAACGCCCAAGGTGACGGGAAAACTACTCTGGTTCATTACTGAATAGGAATTAGGCGCTCGGCGCCCCAGCCAACTCTAATGTATGTTAGAATAAAAGGTATAAGCCCATCGTGCTCCAATAATGTTTATGGATGTTGGAACTATGCCATTATATGTTACGTACTGTAGGTTTGCTACGTTCTGCTACTGGTTAAAAAATTGGATTCGAGAATAACAGAAGTACCATGTCATTGCTGAGTTTCTTATTTTAAATTTCATATATATATATATATATGTATACACACACACACACACATATATATATATATATATATATATATATATATATTGTTGTTTGGACCTTGTTTGTCATATTGCATTTACATGACGATAACAACTACGAAAGTTAAAAGCACGTCAGTTCGTGCAATTGATTTTAATTTGGCTTTGATTTGCGACTTGTCAAGAAAATGTGATTGATGCTTAAGTTAAATACGTAAACGTTTCGTATAAACGGTACATTCTGCATAACTCTTGGTAAATAAATGCGAAATAGATTCACTTCTACCAGAAAAATCTTTAACAACACTAAAGTTTTCAAAGGCAAAATTTCCAAATTACAAATACTTTGACATAACTTTGAAACGATACCAGAAACTAGCTGAGGTATAGTTGAAGCAGAATTAACCACGCATGCTGTAAACAAACTAGGTTGTAAAATAAGAACCTTCAATTATTTATTCGAATACTGAAGTTACAGGTGTCTACAAATTATGAATAGTTCCATTTAGTCAGCGTTAGATATCAAGGTGACATATGCATGAAATACCTGGTGATCTAGACTACCCCTTTAAATTTCAATATTATGGCTTTGACCATCACATGACACTCATTAACTTGTGTTACGGTCATTAGTTAGACATACCTTAATAAAGGCCTGAGTTTTTAACATAAATTATAATTGGAATTAAATGGTTGTATGGAGTAGCATCCGTCAATGTTTCACTAGATCTCAGAAGCTTAACTGTAAAATGCTAATAGAAGGTCAACCCTCTGTTTTCCTATCTTGGAAAACTAAGCGATTTCAAATCAAGAATATGCACTCTGTTCACATCTGATTTATCGCCATAAAAATGAAAACACAATATTTTCCTATATATGAAAAAATATTCTCTGCGTTCAGAGGCTGCTTTTAACGACACTACCAACCAATGGGGAGGGGGGGCGAAAGGCAACAACGAGATTATTTATCGAAACCTTCCTCTGTGATACAACCGTGATCATTTAGATCCGTAAAATTTATCCTAAAGCAATAGACTTCATAATTATATGCGTTATAGGACAGCAGATCTGTTCGATTAAACGGAAATAGTGCTCTTATACTAACTTATATGTAAACAGTCTTACCGACGAAACGAAAACTTAATACAACACATATGAACCGATTATAACTTATAATCTTTAGCATATTTTTGTTCAATGAGTCATAAATCGAGATTTTTAGTGATGGAGAAATAGTGCTTTAATTATCCAACAAAACGGGGAACACAGATTGATGGTGGGGGAAATAAAGGAAGCATCACAGAAGGATAGGTGTACTAAGCTAATGAATTTTAATTTTAACAGGAAATTTACGATGAATAATTATTAGGTATGGAATATAGCAATAAGACATAATGAACTTTGCTAATTATACTACAAATTTAATCTAAATAATCATAGGATTTGCAATTATTTGAAGTAATAAAGTTCATTTTCGATATAAAAGAGTGTATTTCTGCGATGTTGACGCAGTTATTCTTCATTCTAAGACATTAATGTTTAATTTTATAATATGGAATTTTTATCACACTTGTGTGTTAATCATTTAAATAGATGCAGCTATCTATAGAATACCAAACAATTTGATAGTTATTTTAAGAATAACTTAGTGTTTTCATTGGGATGAACAAGGCGCGTTCCATAAATTTATTATCTTTTATTTGATGTTTAAATAGATGACCAAAAATTAAAGCTAGGCAATGCAAATAATTCATAAAATTGGCATTTATCCCATATGCATTAATTAAATCAGCGGTCATAATTTTTGTGGCAAAACAGGTGACAACACATCACATTTGTCAGAATTTTGCCTCTAGTCAATTTCAAGAAGTTCACCCTATGTTGCTAAAGACAGTGTTACATCTACATACATTTAATTTACGGGCCGATGACTAAATAAGCAAATTCGCGAAAATTTTAGACAAGAAATAGCTAAATAAATGGAGAAGGTTTCGGCAATGATTAAAATTATTCTTCGTAAAAATGAAACTCAAAATGTGGCGAATGTATTGATTTTCAAATTAAAACGCCAAAAAGAGTTGCGTACAGCGAAAGTAGTTATATGCACCATTCAAAGCTATATAAAACTGTTAATAAGTAGAATATAAATAAGTCTATAGCTGGTGTATGTGTGTCTACTAAGCATGTGCGTTCCCGACTTCTGGTTTTTTCTTCATCATATATATATATATATGTATATATATATATATATATATATATATATATATATATATATATATATATATATATATATATAGTAGGTCCATTACCTTCTAATATTAAACAGTATATTCATAATCAGTAAGAAATTTTTTTTCATAATTATATATATCATTTATATATATATATATATATATATATTATTTATTTATTTATTTATTTATTTATTTATTTATTTATTTATTTATTTATTTATTTATTTATTTATTTATTTATTTATTTATTTATTTATTTATTTATTTATTTATTTATTTATGATCCAATTAACTCCGTTTCTTGCGGTCGCGTTGTGTTCGGCAAAAAATTAAATTGCATCTTATAAACCGTGTTTCTAAATATTAATTTTCAAAAGAGAGTTTATTTCACAGTTAATGCTAGAATTATATGAAAGTGTCTAAAGCGAAATTTACCCATGGTATATATATATATATATATATATATATATATATATATATATATATATATTCTAATAATTAGGAAAACACAAATAACGAAGTGGATAAAGGCCATTTATTTCGTGAATACTAATCATCTCTTATACAATCATACATATTTATACATTTTGACTCGTTTTTACTGCTGTTTCTTGTTTTGACTGGTTGGTGAGTGTGTATGCGTTTGTGTTTGTGTGTATGCGTGTTTGCATGTAAAGGTCATTCTCGCAGTATTGCGAAGTGATGTCTGAGATCTTGTCATTATTGTTATGACGGCTTGAGAATTAACCATTTGTGCGCATTGTTCACTGTTACATATACAAGTGCTATTTTTCCCAGTGTAGTTGATCGTTCCACCTCGTTGCGCAAAGTTTTCAGGTGGTAACAACGCCAGTGTTGATTGCAGTGTTAAACGCTCACATTGTTTGGAGACTTCTGTCATCGTATGCGCCTCTGTTATTTCCACTTCAGTTTGTTGCCAATCCGATTGTACGCTTGTTGATTCTAGTCGAGGGCCTGTTTGTTCTTGGCTGGATACTAATAGATTGTTCTTGAATTTGGTTATTCGTGGCCAGTCGATAAGAATATCATGTTGATGAAACTTTTGAATATTAAGGTCAGGTGCTTGTTGTTTTATGTAAAGGGCTTCGTAGATAAATAATAATTTTTCTGATTTTGCTTTATGTAGAATTGTGAAATTGGTCGAATTGACAGGGTGCCTCGTTGCCAATATATGATCGGAAATAGCTGATTTTCCTGACGGTGGCAAGCCTTTGTTAATCAATTTCTGTGGCAAATGTTGCTGGATTCTACTTATCAATTGCTTCTTCGTTCGTCCAATGTATGTGCTACCGCACATACATGAGAATTTGTAGACTATGAATGATTCGGAGAGAATTGGCAATCGATCTTTGGCATCCAACGTCATGATTCTCTGTGTACTAAATGTCATATTAACTTTAACATTGGGAAAGTTGTCCTTAGTTATTCTATTCAGCCGCCGTGCAATTATTGAGGCTGGTACGTCGCCTTTAAATAGTATGTTTAGGAAAACCTGCTTGCCGGTATCCTCTCAGTACTAGATATATATATATATATATATATATATATATATATATATATATATATATATATTTGATACAATGAGTTACGAATGGTGCGAAAATGCACGTTAAACTCCGGTATGGTTTAATATAAATTCTTCGTATCTAATTTCCTTTATTTTACATTTGATTACTTAATTGTATAAGAACTTATCGTCAATTAAGTGTCGACTATTTGTTTAAATTGACTATGTGGAAAATCAGGAAGAACGTCCAATTGAGTGAAAACGAGTGGCCTAAGATTTTAAATGACCTCATTGTTCCAATTTATTTTTGAAATTCCGCGAGTTGGAAACAAATACCATGAGGTCCGGAGATTTTTCAAGACATATTTTAGACAGCATATATCTAAAAGAAGACTGCGACAATCCAACATTAAAAAGATCTTGCAAATTGTCTAATTGATTTCATACGAGGAATTTTTTTAAGTTTTAAATTTACCGTATAAATTAACAGATGTTGATATTAGGTGCCTATTTATTGCATGCTATTAATTTTGCATCAATCTAGACATGAATCGTGTAAACATCGCGAGGATAGACTCAAAATTAATAATAACTCAATAATTCTGCCAACACCCAGTTCTAAAATGTTGCCTTGAATTGGTATCATCGAACCAACGATAAGCTCTAAGCCAGAACTGATACGTCCGAAAATAATAGAAGATAAATTTTTTTTCTTTAACAAAGAAAAATTCGTTCAGATTTGGATAAACGAATCAGATACATAAAATAATCTGTGTTCGCCCGGAATCAATTGTTTATGAATATACCGATATAATCCGTTTTGGCTACTTGAATTAGCTTTACAACTGTACTAATACACCATATATATATATATATATATATATATATATATATATATATATATATATATATATATATATATATATATAATATATATATATATATACTTATATATGTGTGTATGTTGTTAATACAAGTTAAACATCGCCAAGGTAGAAAATGCATTAAATAAAATTGCCCCAATTGGGCTTTAATAAATTACTTGTCTGAATTACTGTGGCCTTGTCTCTAACCGGATTTAGGTAAATGCGACTCATCCACTGTGCACTACATACTTTTGTTATTTTAGACTTCCTTTTCTGTTAAAGATTATTTGGCCGCGCGATTATGATATAAAAATCTGAGCCACTATGTACATACTTTGGTCAGTATAAACTAATTATCGTAAAGTGTTGAAAAGGCAATTCACCCAGTAGACCGTTATCGTCCTTGTATGAAATTCAGCACATGTTGTCTAGAATTTACTGCAAACATGGCTCGAATCTAAGCACGTCTACTTTGGAATCCCGTGCTCTAACCATTGAGTCACCCTGCCGTATTTTTATACAGTGGTTAGAGCACTGGATTCCGAAGCAGACGTGCCCAGGTTCGAGCCCTGTCCGCGGCAAATTCTGGCCAGGAAATGATGAGTTTCCAATAAGAAGGAAACCGACCTACTGGATGAATTTTCTTTTCAACACCATACAACACTTTGTTCATACTGACAAATGTATGTAAACAATGGCTGAAGTTTTTATATCGGGATCGCAATCTTGATTATGGTAATTGCTATCACCGACCGCAAATTCAACTTTCGTTTGGCCTCGCGTTTGACCTACATTTCCACCTCGTCACACTCGCTCTGTCAGTGAAGATCATACGCCATATCTTTTGAGGGAAGGTGTAATGAAGTGGAGCATAGTGCCGGAATTATGTTGGATTTCTGCTACAAATATAAAATGTATTAAAATGTATTTGAATCAATTATTTATTTTTTGTCCGTATCGTCTTTATAGGGAAGTCGTCAAATACTTGTAAATTTTTCTCGAACCGAGGCACATTTGCTTCTGAATCTATCACCATACCACTGTGCCACACCTGTCGCACACTATACCATATTGTCAGTCATATAAAGATTTATTATTTTGTTTAGATTTTCTATGAGGTTGAAAGACATGAATTTATCATTATCCACCACTGATCTGTTATTATAAAACAGTGATCTTTGCACATTGAAGCTTAGTGGTTTGATTTTGATTATTGTGCTTATTTGTTCACTAGAAACTAAGCAGTGCCTTAGCTGGCAAAGGTAATTCATCAATTAGGCAGAGTTTGTCGTCATCAAGAGCTCGTCAAGTAATTTACAGAATTTGCCGTGACCTGAGCTGGAACCGTGGAACATTTACCGCGGAATCTTTCACACAATCACACCCCCACTAAAGATTCGCAGTTTATTCATTGCAATAACCAAATATGCTTTCATGCTTAGGTAGAAAATTGCTTTTTATTCATGAAATCATCAAATTATTTCTGATCAAGTATAATAAGTATGGTTTTATTTAAAATGCAACAAATTAGATTTAATTGACAATCTTCATCTTAAAAATTATATCTAGCTTTATCAATTATTGAAAAACACAAAACATTCTATTGCTGAATACATAGAATTGGACAAGTAACAAAACCTCTGATGATTTTCAAATCAATTTTATGAATATATCATGACAAAGAACAAATAAGTCTGTTGCTAATAATAGTATTATTATTCAAATTTAAAGTATAGTTAAATATAAAATTGATTACGCGTAGCTTTTTACTAAAAAATTTAAACTGCTCGTGTTAAAACACTTCAGAAATACTTTAAATAATTTATTTCAATGTGTTTAAGTTAACAGTCCGACTAAACTGAATGTTTCAGCTGCCAGCTTTTGGATTTAATCATAAGTAATGAAGTCAGCTGTTAGTTTAAACTACTGCTACATTAAAAAGAGAAGCATGAACACACACAGACACACACATAGGGTAATTAAAATAAAAGCGTTCATACAGAAGCTTTGTTGCATAGTCAATGTCTGAGTGTGTACGTTGGCAACATTGTCTAGTAAACTCCTAAATGATGTGAATTTTATCCTATGGCAAAGAAGATAATATGGTTCTAAATTCAGAGCGTTTATTGGAATAGTTGCATAACAAATCGTAGAACTGAAAAGCTGTTAGACTTATTGACTTATGTCTACTACACCATAACATAAACATATGCATAAACATCTTAATACATAAACGTTACAAATAATTATTTAAAAACTCAAGTGATTCTTCTGGAACGTGAGAGCATTATACGGCGTCAGTTACCGTTTTCAAATTGTTGATACTACACACATTAACTGATTGTATAGTGTTAAAAAATGCGATATTTTAAACTCTGTACTCCATTCTATTATAATGATCTTGTCTATTATAGTCTGAGTTTATTAAAATGATGGAAAAACTATTGTCTAATAAATATAACTATTGGGAGAACTGCTACTACTACTATTATTATTATTATTATTATTATTATTATTATTATTATCATCATTATCATTATCACTATCATTATCATTATCATTATCATTATCATTATCATTATCATTATCATTATCATTATCATTATCATTATCATTATCATTATCATTATCATTATCATTATCATTATCATTATCATTATCATTATCATTATCATTATCATTATCATTATCATTATCATTATCATTATCATTATCATTATCATTATCATTATCATTATCATTATCATTATCGTTATCATTATCATTATCATTATCATTATCATTTCCATTATCATTATCATTATCATTACCATTATCATTATCATTATCATTATCATTATCATTATTAATACTATTATTATTATTATTATTATTATTATTATTATTATTATTATTTTTTTAATTATTATTATTATTACTATTATTATCGAATAATTGACATTCAATTAATGCGACAGAACAACTTTAATATTTATTTATGCTGGAACCGTGCTTAAATTATGAAGATATCAAGAACGGTAGATTGAAATTGTCCTGAGTTTTTCTTAATTTCAGGAAGATTATAAGAAGGTACAACGTTTGAAACAAGTCTGAGTTAAGTGTGCTAATTTATGTTTTGCCATATTCAAAATAACATAAACTATCTTTTAGATTGATGCGTTTTCTCACTTTGTAATAGGACAGACAAAAACTAAATTGCGCTGGAATGAATTTGATAGCATTACTTATTTTTTAGAATGCACATAATTTTAACAGATTTTTCTCATTATTTTTATCGCAAATTTAGCCACTGCCTTTGATATTACGAATTTAATTTGCTAATTTTTTCTAACGTAATAAACGCTTCTTTAATTTTTTCCCTCTCGACTTGGAATATTTCTGCATTTCCGTATCTTACCAGGCAAGAACGCCTTATCAATATTTAAATCTTTATTTTTATTGGCAATCTAGCACACATCTTTAAAATCAATAACGTACAAAGATTAATATATAAACATCGCATTGTAAACAAACCTACGAATGGACAAAATTAAAAATATTTCAATAATCACAGTCTATTCAAAACCTATTTAAGTCATGTTTCCGAGCCTAACATAAAATCCAATCCAAGTTTCTTTAACTATTCGCAAAAGATAGCTGAACCAAAGTCTGTCACAGGTACTGATGTGTTTGGACCTTCCATGATCATTGTCAAAGCACGATGAGAAAAGTGAATTGCGTGGATCAAACCGCAATGCATATTTGTGGAAACTAAAATTCGAAATGATGCTGTCACACTTCGTTGTCTCGTATGCATTATACTTGACTGGAAACGTTGGCTGCACAATTTGAATACATTCATGAACATTAATTTGCTTAAGCTTTTTCTACGTGTCTATATAAGTTATAAAATTATGCATGCTTTTATTGCGCAAGTGTTGATAAAACTTGTTTAAATCAGCCGACGTATGTATGCGAGACTACTGAGGTGAGAGTAACATATATGACTTTGTTTTCCAAGTAAATTTATTGCGGGTTCATCCTCGCAAATTAATTTTTCGACGTACTGTGTTGATGACTACGGGAGGTCGATATGAGTCAATACGAATGACTGACGGTAGTTTACCTGGTGTTCAACTGGTTATATACAGTGAGATTGGTGTTTATATGAAGCCACAAAACTTAAGTTAAAGAACTGTTATCGTGTAACGCGAAATTATTGAATTTTAATTGCATATTTAATATTTTATGCTTGCCAGTAACTAGTCAAATCTCTGGAGCCCCAGATTCCGAAGCAGAAGTGCCCAGGTTCTAGCCCTGGCCGCGGCAAATTCCGGCCTGTACCTGATGAGTTCCCAATATGGCCGAAACCGGTCTACTGGATGAATTGCCTCTTCTATACCATACAATTCTTAGTTTATACTGACATATGTAAGTAATTAATGGATCAGGTGTTTATATCAAGATCGCAGCCTTGATTTATAATTCTAGCTAAAGTTCATTTGTGCTGTGGTACAACGTTTACAGAGAGTCCTTAACTTCTCCATTCTCTCGTTTTATTCGTTCAAGGAGCTTAAATCAAATGTTTTAATATTGTGTATCTGAGTTTAACTTACTATTAAATTTTACAGAGAAGTATATTTTTCCAGCATCAATTAGCATGCATAACATTTCATTTCATGTGGAAGAGCTTCGTATTGGAAACATATATTACATGTTATTTATTGTCATCCTGAGCAGTCATTTAAAGGCAAGCACCATGGTACTTACGTTATTGATTTGAAATGAAAATAAGTGGCATAATATGATCAAAATTGGCCTTTCTGAACTTTGTTATATGAAGTCCACTTATAATTAATTTCTGCTTCAATACAAAATTTTTATAACAAATATATCTAAAAATACGGAAAAATAAATAACCTGAAAATTATGCATGAAAAACTGTGTAATTTCTCCAAATAATTCCGTATTCATATCGGGCCGGTTCAATATTGGTTACTATTAATAATAGCCAATAAATCCGAACACGTTAAATTTGTTGACTTCTATGTATTATCTATTTGACTGATAATATTTTAATATACTAACTTAAATTTTTGGTCAGTCTTTTCTTCGGATCAATATAACCAGATATCGCTTCGGACCAACAGCATATTATGGCCTTTCCAAAACCCTTGCAAACGTGGAATTTGCTAAATTAATGTTTAATCATTTAAACAATAATTGATTGCGCGGGTGGTGGTAACAATTCTTTAAATCAAGTTTGCGTGCTTGAAGTAAACACCAATCCCATTGTATTTAACCAGTCATCGAACAACATAACACAACTACCGCCAGCTGCAACGCACTGACGCGTTTCGACCTTCCATGATCATCATCAGAGTCAGTTTGCCGTCGTACTCTGATGATGATCATGGAAGGTCGAAACGCGTCAGTGCGTTGCAGCTGGCGGTAATTTTGTTATGTTGTTCGACAACTGGTTAAATACAATGGGATTGGTGTTTACTTCAAGCACGCAAACTTGATTTAAAGAAATGTTTAATCATGTTATTTGATTATGTATACCGTGCATGGTGTCAAATTCAGCCCTTTTCTTTATATGTAACTGGAAAATATAAAATAGTTTGGGCATCGACGCGTAACTTTATTTTAAAACAATGTAAATACAACACAGGTGAGAAAATGGTCATTTTCATTCCACATGATCCCAACTTCACTGTAATAATTTGAGCATTATATTGAAAGTATATAGAAGAAAAGAATAATTAAGCTCGATTAAACACGACGGTAGATATGCAGTGAAAATGAAGCCAACCAAAGCATTGTATTGGTGAATTTACTATGACATGGGAGCGCACTTTCTTAAATAATCTTTTAATATGAAAATAGCGATAGGAAACTGGTTGTCAAAAACAAAGTAGGCTATCGATTTTACAACTAAGCGCTTGCTTAGCTACAATATATCGGATAAACGCCTTGCATTTTAAAAGTCCAACAGTGTTCGTTTGTAAATAGGGAATAGAAGTTAAGCGTGTGATGTAGGTAAGATTGACCGAAAGCTAAATATGCGAATCCATGTGTATTTTAGCCTAAGAACAGCGGACAAGGGGTGCGTGCTACCACAACAAATGATAAAATAATTTATTAAATTCGCACCGAATAACAGACGACTTTCCAGTTGCGTTTTAAAGAAAGAACTGGAAAGAGGCAATGACTTTGTAGAAGTGTCCAATTTAAACATCCTTTCAACGAATTGAAGTAGACACAATACGGTTGTGTATTATGTTTATTTAATTGGCGAATTGTTTCCTCATGTGCATGTGCGTTTTATTCACGTTAACCCAACTCCACTCAAAATGCTTCTCTATGTGTACTGCATAAGATAAAATATTATTATTTAAGTTGAAATCTCACCTTTTTTTAAATGTTTAGCTTAACCCAGCTGCTTAAAATATGTTTCAATATAAAAATTGATTCTAGATTATGTCAATGATCTGGGCATAAACTAAAAATTTAATAAAATAACATAAGAACTACATCTCCTGGATCACTTTTATCCCTAATAGACACTCCTTAGTTGTAGTCAGAATTTACGTGGTCATGGTATATAGTTGGGAGAATCTGGTTAAAATCTATGCAGCTTATGTTCCACGTCATCAAAGTAAGAGCTTTCCCGTTACGAACTAACGTTTATTTTTCTTCGGTCTTCACATCAGCAGAATCACCTACATTATCGCTTTTGATCCCATGTATCGAACTGCTGCCTCGGATAAAAAAAAAATATGCCAAATACCATGTCATCAGGGCAGGCGAAATTAGATTATGTCATAATGTAGACGGTGTGCGCAGATATATGTAATTCAAATGGAATATGCACTGCATAGTTTAGTAAATGCGATTGTTACCATATACCGGCTATGTCCTTAACGGGCAAGTATAACCATTAACTGGAATTGACGAGACGGGTGTAGCATTAGCCAACTATATGGAAGAGAACGCTCCAATTATCTTATCTATAGCTGAGGTGAATGCAACAGGGAGTCCTCGCAGAAGTCAGCAAAATGATGGAAGCAGCCTTCGAGCTGCAGAAGTGAACTAAAATAATAAATATTTGTATTTTGTTTTACTAAATGGACGCGCTTTATACGAGCAAACTCCTATAAATAATTGATTAAAAATAAAGCATTTGTGTTGAGCAAAATGACTTCTGACGGATTGGAAAACTTAGTAAGAGTATTGTCTGCACAAATGAACACTTGACTGCGGAGTTAGGGATAATTAAGTCTCGGCTGGACGACACACTTATAATAAATTCTGAGGGAATCCGCATAAACGACCCAACCAATATAGGTGAAGTCAACAATGGCGACCGCGCCCAAGAGGCAGCAGACAGAAATATGCCGGTGTTTTCATCCGAATCGACGAGTTTTTTCCGACCGTCATCAGAATTTAAGCCTATGCTTGCACACTTGGATGTGGAAAGGCCACAGTTGTGGTTCGAAAAATTTGAAGCCTCTGTTCAAGCGCAAGAATTTTCATTAGAAGCACCTATTGTGCGCGTGGCTGTCCAGGAATTAGTTGACCGGACAGTTGCAGTCCAATTAGAATTGCCTGTCGACCTGACGTATGGAAAATATAAAAGACGAGTGTTGGATCACTTCCGAGCCAGGCCTCAGGAGGTGTTTTCAGAATTGTACAGACTCAAACCACTACCGGGTGAGATGCCCCTTGATACCACGGCACGCATCAAGCGGTGGTTGTCCAAGCTAACTGAGTCTTTGCCCGGGTTGCAACCGCATGAGGCCATCATGTTTATGCTGCTGGATCCTACCAGATATGGTGCAATATCGAGCGCGCAGTGAGGTCTGCACGAAATAGCACAGACTCTACAAAGTTCGCATGAGAACCCAATTGGCCTGCGACACCACGCATGGGTCCCGTTACAACATCCGGCAGGGGCGACATACCTTATTGGAATTCTTCGCGGCATAATCAGCGAGTCCGGGACGGACGGCGACAGCCAGTGGCTTGGAAGCAAGGTCAATATATAAAGACACCAGCTGCGACGAATACATCGCCTAAGGGGCAGCAAAATCAGTATAGTTCTCCTAGAGAACGGCCAGTTCAATGGGGAAATAGGGTCCACCATCTCACCAATATTGATAGTCGGGATCATGCCAAAAAGATAAATAATTTGGATGCTCAGATTTGTAGATCGAGAGAAGAGGACCAGCAGAGCACCCTAAAAGGTGTTCAGAATCAGATGGCCTTCGAAGAAAAAGAAGTATGGGAAACGTTGCCACACGTAATGATTTTTATTAAAGTTAAATTTTTAGAACTCAACAGACAGCCAGTAATTATGCAATTGGATACGGGAGCTGATGTGTCGGTATTACCAATGACTTTGTAAAATCAACGATGGCAAATTTGTATTAGACTTCGTGTGCGTCGTTGACGATGTTATTATATGGGTCACTACTGAACATCTATTACGTATTCGGCTGCAAAATATGTTGGACAATGCCTTAAAATGGTAAATATATTTTAATCTACAAAAGGTTCAGATAGGTTGGCGATTGCGTCTCTTAGGTCACTCATTCTCAGCGGATTGATGTATGCATTAGATTTGAATGAAGGACTATCCGGTGTTCACTCGCGAAAAACAAATGCACCGGTTTATTGTTATGTTGAATTTATATAGACAATATCTTGCAGGAATAACGGTTACGCAACCATACTTGTCTAATTAAACTAGTGCCAAGATACCGTTTCGTTGGACGGAGGAGGTTCAAGAAGCCTTTATCCAATGTAAGCATAAATTAATAGACGCAACGTTCTTTATTTTCTCTGTAGGTAGTATGCCAACTGTTACAGACGCGTCAGATATTTGCATTGGAGCAGGGTTAAAATCCGACGGACATCCCGCACAATTTATAAATTGCACACTCACTAAGGCGGAACAAAAATATCTCGTCACAGAAAAGAAATTACTGGCCGTAAAATGGGCACTACGTAAGTTTAGGTATGAAGTCATTGATGGACATATTGACGTCTTTACCGATCATTAAAAAATTTTTGCATTAGCGACCGCTGGCTATGCAGATGTAACAAGTAACCAGAAACATTGTTGAGGAATACGATGTACCTATTCATGACAGGGCCGATATCGAAAATGCGGCATCCGATGCGCTCAGCAGGATTGCTGATGTGCGAGTTTCGCCATTTATCAAGGTTTCTGAAAAATGGGGAAATGTCGGCACATGCCAAAAAATAGACATTTAGTTAAAAAGGGACACATAAAACAGTCCAACACAGCTTATTATCGCCCACAGACTAACACAACGGCTGAGCGAGCACATCGGACGATGAAAGAGGTTTTGAGATGTTGGTGCCAAGAAGCCTCGAGATCATGAAGAGAAAAATTTCATTTTGTCGAGCATGCCATGTGATTTACTATATAAACAGCTATAGGATTTGCTCCAATAACCATGGTCTATGGAGGGCATATTAGACTCCCGTGTGAAAACGTAATCGCAGGATCCCATGAGCACTGCACCAAAACGGATATTCAAGAGCGCCTAAAAAGGCTAACTGAATATGTAGGAGTCACACAGCGATAAGCCTATGCAAGATGACCTACACACGCACGTCTAAGTGTCGGCGACTGTGTCATGTTCGCAAAGGTCGAGCCGATGGCCCAACAGGCTGCCAATGATGGTTCGTATCGTGTGGAAAGTGTGGACGCAGAGCAAAATACAGTTTTCTTTATCATGCTCGACGGACCACTAGCATCCGGACTTGATCGTTTATGTATGGTGCCTAGGCCGACTCCTGAGGTGAGGAGGGAAATATTTAGCAACAGACTCCTCTGTGGCCGAGAAAGCTCCAATTTTCCTATCTAGAGCTGAAGTGAATGCAACAAATAGTCCGCGCAGAAGTGCACGAAATAACATGAAGCAGTCAGCACAGCGATGGAAGCAGCCTTCGAGACGCAGAAATGAATATAAAGGAATAAATATTTGTATTTTGTTTTACTAAATGGACGCGATTTAAACGAGCAAACTCCCATAAATAAAGCATTTGTGTTAAGAAAAATAAATTGTGACGGATCGGAACACGTATTAAAAATATTGTCAGCACAAATGAACACTTTGATCGCAGAGTTAAGGATAATTAAGTCTCGGTTTGCTGACACATTTAGAATAAGTGGATAAGCATAAACGCCACAACCAATATCGGTTAAGTCACCAGCTGGGATGTCAACCCGCGGGCATTTCACTTACAGCTTGTTATTTCAGTTTTCATGCAATTGATGTCGTCCATTGCGTTTCATTTTCAATTAGATTAAAGCGTGTTTTCGTAAGTCTGTCCCACACGTGAATCGCAGTGAGTATCTGTTTTGCATTTCATCCCATCTTACACTAAAATTCGTGGGATATTTAATTTTTCACATATTAAGCATTTAATTCAAGATATTAAATTATAAAACACAACGAATTTTGTAGCGAAACCCTTTGCCTGATCCTATCTGTTGTTCTACTATAAATTATTGCATGAATTATTTTAATCTTAAAAGAGAAACAGCACACAAATTACAATGTATATATTATTTCATAATGTTAAAATAGGGTAAAAAGAACCAAAAGACATTTCGCATAATACTGGGTAGCCGAATGCTAATGCCAGTGCACAAAAAAATGTTTTTGTTTTTATAGTTCTGGACAGCGTCTCCTTCTAATAATATTACATAAAAATACAGACCTTTTCGCAAACCGTGCCATTATAAATATTAAAAGCGTTGTAACGGTTTGTCGCATTTATTGCATGAAATATTACGTTTAGTTGTTGTTTTTGTTCACGTACCATGAATCTTGAATTATACACGCCAAAGCGTTGTGTGCTTTAGCGCGCCTAAAACACATTTTCTGCTGTGTCAGTGTAAACAAGATTGGCCACAGATACAATTCCATTTCGAGATAATTTTGCATCCCGATTACAGATGGGTTTGGTCTTTTACGTCAGAATGTATGAATTAGCTGGTAGATGTAATTAACACAATACCAGATTCAAAAAATATGCAGGCCAATACAGAAAGAAATCATTCTCCTTTGCGTTCTTTTCCCTTACGACATTAATAATACAAGGTAATAAACGCCGATTTCACCTTTGCAGAAGAAACATTTACAACGCTTTTATTAAAATGTTTCATCTCATTAAATAACAGTGCTTGTACGATGCCCGTAACCATATAATTCTGGTGTGTAGAGAGCTCCACGCTAATGTGTATTATAAAAATGGTTTCTGTTTACATAATCCTGGACAACATATTGTTTATGCAATAGGCTTAAAATTTCGACGCATATTCACAAAACTAACCTTTAATTAAATTTGGAAAAGTATTCTGTTGACATTTTGCATTTTAAACACAAATAAATATTCGTATTATGAGGGCACGTGCAGCACCAATCTTAATTTGCACACAAAAAGTTGGTATGTCCTCCGACAAGCCTGAATTCAATCAAATGTGCATCTTTCCAAAGTTGAGGGACCACAGGTACAATTTAAATTGTAGATAAAGTTAAATACATTTTGATTTGGAATTTTGACTTTCACACAAAGTTTGTGATTATCAATAAAAAGTTGTGAATAGACGTTAGAGAATAAAATTACATATACATACCACTCTGTCAGAAAGCAATCAAACGAACAAAAACGAAATTCTGAATTGAATTTTTTTAACAAAAACTTTCAAGTCAATATGACAGTAACTGTTGAGATGAAAATATTGCGTTGTCTTTATTTTCGTGTGGCAGTCTAATATGTGGAATAAAGCAAAAATTTAACTTATTTTTTCTGACCTAACTTTCTAACTATATATATATATATAACTGAATTTTATATTTTTTGTAAAACTTATTAGTGAATACAATACCAGGTATCTTCAATACTGTGTATTTAACATAAATAGCCAAAATGGCTATGGATATGGAAACAAATTTTCAACGTTTTCAGATTAAGAGCAATTAACTAGGTCACAGGTGCTACACAATTCATACAGTTTAAATATTAAAACGCCTGGCCATTCTGTGTTTTCATTAAACTTTTGTTGGTAACGATTTCAACCATAAGTTCTTACTAGGCACTCGCGATGATGAATTTAACGACAGATATAATGCAAGCTGTATAAAAGTATAGCTTTATGGCACAATTTGCTACCATATTGATGGTCATTATTGGTAAAAATTAACCAGAGTTCAAAAATTTAAATGCAGATCTTCTACTATATACATCATTTTCCTTGCTAAGTATTATATAATTGTAACAATAATCTATACAATTTCTTATCTTATTACATATTCTTTTAAATTTTGGCCTTTAGATAACTATTTTCTTCTTGAAAAATGGAATATATTTTCTTCTTATCTGGTTTTAATTACAGTTATACCTGAATCTTTCAGAAAATAGTCAATAAATTTGTATTAACAAATAAAAATTGGAACATGTTTTACTTTAAAAGAGATTCAGAAGAGAATTGGAATATTTACCTGGAATCGATAATTTAAAAGTCATTCTAACAAGTTTTGTTATTTGATCATCGTGAAAGAAATGCTAGCCGTACTACAATTATCACTAGCCGACTTATTGTGAGTTTTACTTCTAACCACTGAGATATTCTTTTGGAGAATTTGTTAATGAATTTGGATATTTTGAGTTCGAAAGGTATTCATTAAAATATAATTTCTTAAAACTTTGTCCAAAAAAATTGCGAATCCTAGTCTGCGCTCATTATTTGAACGAAATTTATGACATAAAATACTAACAAAAATCTACTTTCGCGCGTATAACGCATAATGCACAGATTCTTATTCATTGTCCATCTAGCAATGCCAAAGCCATTAACCTGGTGATTTGTTCTCAACGTCTAAATATTCTTTATGTATAAATTCTGTCAACAACGTTTTATGCATTTACTTTTTGCATAACTAATTATCGTTTTTTCTCATAGCAAAATAGTATACCGAAATAAGAAAGTTTTGGCTACACATCCTTAAAATTAAACTATATAATAATGCATTATCACGAAGCGACATAAGCACTCACAATAATATATCGTCAATGCGGCTGTTTCTAATAGTAAATTTATGGCTTTTTTCTTCAACAAGTATAAATGAAAACATTGGTCATCAATGCGCATTGATTTTAATTTGGGTGGTGTAGGGTTAATGCAATTTTCCAGAAATCGCTGTATCATACACTCCAGTATTTTCTTCATTTCTGCTTTCAATTGACGGGCTGTTCAGTATGGATAAAATTATTGTTTAATCAGTGGATATATTTGAGCAATAGGCATGATTTTTCGGTTTTTTCCATGAGATACTGGGTTAGGCGGTTTGATAACATAATTGGCCATTATCTGAATATACAGCATGCAACCTTAACAGGGCATACGGATATTAGGATCTAAAATTTTTACACATCGTCCTATACAAAGTGTACATTCATTAAGATCCTTTAAAACAATATAAATAGCGGAACTTTATAACTTTCTTTGCATAAAATCTCACAATTTGTTATGATGAATAAGGGTGAATAATCATATATATATATATATATATATATATATATATATATATATATATATATATATATATATATATATATATATATTTCGAAGGTCGAGGCTAAACAAGAAATCGACATAGAGCACAAAAATGCTTTTATTACAGAATGCAAACATGCCAAGCCCGTAGGTTCAACGCAACCGATATTATATGGGTTGCCCAAGGTTCACAAAATGACCAACAATGAAGGACTTCCGCCTTTCAGGCCCATTTTATCTATGATAAATTCCCCACAGCACAGGGCAGCCAGACTATTATGCCGGATTATAAAGCCTATCATGAAAGGAAGAATAGACCACGTTGTACAGGATAGCTTTCAATTCGTAGAAAAAATTCGCGACCTAAATTTGAAAGAGAGGAAAATGGTGTCCCTCGATATAAAGTCACTCTTTACTAGCATTCCAGTAAATAAAACTATAAATATCCTATGTGAATATATACGATCATCAGGAGCGGAAACACTGATAGAAGTGGACGACATGAGAGAACTACTTCTATTATGCACATCCAACGTACAATTCGTATTCCAAGGAGTCTTCTACAGACAAATTGACGGCATAGGTATGGGTAGTCCTCTTGGACCAGTATTGGCAGACATATACATGCACCATTTAGAAACAACTGGTTTAAAACCATTTATCAATGGAGCTCATTTTTACGTGCGCTACGTTGACGAATACTTTCATGGTCGTTGAAAAGGATGAAGATACAAATTCACTGCTACATCACACTTAAACAAGGTGGACCAGGCAATAAAGTTTACAATAGAAGAAGAAAAAGACGGATATTTATCCTTCCTAGATGTAGGAATAACGAGAGATGAAGAAGGTACTCTCTCAAGGTCAGTTCACAAGAAATCAAGCTGTACTGGACAATATATCCATTATATGAGTAGTGTGCCAAGGGCGTACAAAAGGAACCTATTAATAAATTTGGGCACACGAATACGCAGGATTTGCTCACCGGACAACATTGAAGTAGAGCTAAATTTGCTTCGCGAAGCGTTGAGAAATAATGGCTATCCGGACTGGTTCATCGAATACAACTTGAGGCAACGCAACAAAATCGAGGCCAATTTGGAAGAAAATCAAACTCCCCAGATAGTAACGCTTAGTGTTCCCTTTAGAGGTGATCTTCCAGCGGAAATCTTCAAACGCAAAGTAATTCGAGCGACTAAAGCACAGTTTCCATCAATACAGGGTGAGAGTGGTGTTCAACACAACAAAACTGATGCGCACGAATGAAAGAGATAGCCTCTCTGTGACGTCAACACCTTTGTCTGTATATACATTTCAATGTACCCGCAACGCTCAGTACATCGGCAGATCAAAAAAGAGGCTCGAAACTAGAATAAATCAGCATCTTCCTCAAAAACTATTAAAGAGGGGGTGCAGCTCCTGCACAAAAAATCAACAATTTGCGAACATGTACTACTCACAGGTCATGCTGTTTAGTAGCAACAATTTTTCAGTTCTCTACAAGGCAAAAACAGAGAAAATGCTTCTGGCTTTTGAAGCTATTGCAATTAATAAGCTGAAGCCCTGCTTAAACGTGCAGAAAATAATTCAAAAAGAAATTAAATTGGACTGGAACAAAGACATAACTGACATGCCTTTAAAAATAGCCAACGCTTCGCAAAATACGACATATACATCAATTACGGACGCAATTACAATGAAAGCGATGACACACCAAATGACGTTACGCAAAAGTAGTGGTCTAAATTGTGCAAAGCAAAGGCCAGCATAACGAAGAGGAGATTGGTTACAACACATGTACAGTGGGATTGGATGAACGAATATACTAACGAATCCAGAACAATGGCTGTAGATACTGGTAGAAATAAGATTTATTAATAAATGTTATTCCATGGAGTACGTTGTTTTGTTCTTATATATATATATATATATATATATATATATATATATATATATATATATATATTACTAATTAGGAAGAAAGAACACATTAATAACAAAGTGGATGAAGGCCATTTATTGCATGAATACTAATCATTGATATAGAATCATACATATATATACATTTTGAGTTTTCAATCGATTATGCTAGTGGTAACAAATTCTGACTCGTTTTTACTTATGTTTCTTTTTTTGGCTCGTTTGCAAGTGTGTATGCGTGTTTGTTTGTGTGTGTGCGTGTTTGCATGTAAGGGTCATTCTCGAAGTTGGCAAATTGATGTCTGAGATCTGGTCATTATTGTTTTGATGGCTTGAGAATTAACCATTTGTGCGTATTCTTTGCTGTTACATCTACGAGGGCTATTTTTCCAAGTGTAGTTGATCGTTAATTCTCAAGCCATCAAGACAATAATGACCAGATCTCACACATCACTTTGAAATACTGCGAGAATGACATTTACCTGCAAACACGCACACACACGAACACAAACGCATAAACACTTACCAACCAGCCAAAACAAGAAGTAGAAGTAAAAACGAGTCAGATTTGTTACCACTAGCATAATCAATTGAAAACCCAAAATATATATATGTATGATTGTATAGCGATGATTAGTATTCACGAAATAAATGGCCTTTATCCACTTTGTTATTAATGTTTTTTCTTCCTAATTAGACATATACTATGTAATATTAAAAGACATGGACATTATAAATATATATATATGTATATATATATATATATATATATATATATAATTGTTATAAATTCAAGAGTTGCCATAAAGTCAACAGATTTTCTCAAGGCAAATAAATTTATTTCATCAGACACAGAAAATTATTATTTCTTCTTCTCAATAATCTACAAATCAAAAATTCACACATTAAATACTATCATTCAGGGATAAAATTTATTTAACACACATAATAACAGAACAGTTCGCGCTCCATAGGTACCAAATAATAAACTGGAGAAATAAAATAAATAGAAATAGGTATTACTTAAGTTGCCATATATATATATATATATATATATATATATATATATATATTTATATATATATATATATATTGATTTGAAGCCTAGCGCTTCACTATCTCATCTTAAAAAAGCACATATTTAACGTGGTATTTCATTTAAATGTCTCTTCGCTATGGGTTTTATTATACAATATATGTACACTCGTAAACAATATGTGATGGGAAAATATTAATCAAAATAGAATTACACACGCCAACCAACTCAATACACAAGCCGTCATTTTAACAAACATTCAGTGCCCTATATATAGTTTCAATGACTCCAATAGTTCACAGTTCTTTAGTTCCAATGCGTATATAAATAGATTGACCATATACTGAGCCATGGCGAATCTCATGCACAGACCAAATCGTTTAATGTATGGTACGCCATTTAAAATGTATTGAATATTTGAAGAAAACAGATAAAGTAGCAGTTCTAAATGCGAGTCACTTATTTTATGAAATTCATCAGGACATATTTGCATACAAACATAATAGTTTCCTATGAACTAGCATTATTAAATAAGAACTCATCATCAAACAAGTACACTTAAAGATTTCTAAAGTTCACTTTGTCAGCCTTTTCACTAAATTCAAATAAGCTTTTCAAGCTTTGTAAAGAATGCCTTATCAGGTTTGATAGGCTAACCGATCAGTTGGATAATTAAATACTGTTTGTTGCGAAGAACTAATATATATACAAGTATGTATTAGGTGTTGCGAACCTAGTAACAAAGTAGTTCAAGTGTGACCAGAAGGATAAACCAAAGGCAGCATGAACGGAAAGTATAATCTCATGCACATTCGTTTCGTGCTTACTGGCGACTCATCAGTAGGAGCCGGTATTACGCCCTTTAACCACTATATATTTTGGTCAAGAATGTTGGATAATAGGACGGTACAATCTCCTAGACGAATGTGTAAACCTGCAATAGTGAAGCTAACATCATATAAAGTCAACGACAATGCGACTTCAACGCTAACTCACACTACATAATATATATATATATATATATATATATATATATATATATATATATATATATATATCAAGTCTGTAAAGGATACTAACACTATGGCTTTTGTGTCAGTAACCGATAGCAAAATTTTAGTACCGAAAAGGTACATGGTACTAACATGATGGGTATCAATGTATGCAAAAGTTCACCGAAATTGAGAATTACAACTATTTCTGAACACCTGTTGCTCAAGTAAATCAATGCACTCTGGCTTTGATCCATATTAGTTATCACATTTCGCGGTAAGCATGACATCATTCAATTCAATATATTACAGTTAAATACTGTTTATTGCGAAGAGCTAATATATATGCAAGTATGTATTAGGTTTTTCGAACCTAGTAACAAATTAGTTTAGTTGTGACCAGAAGGATAAACCAAAGGCAGCATGAACGGAAAGTATAATCTCTTTCACATTCGTTTCGTGCTTACTGGCGACTCGGCAGTAGGAGCCAGTATTAAGCCCTTTAACCACTATATATTTGGGTGTAGAATGTGGGATAATAGGATAATTTAAGTTTTGGCGAATGTTTCAATGAAAAAAATAGACGTTAAAAGAATAAACCTATTGTGCCATTACGACAAGGAACATATTCTAGTTTCAGTAGTTTGTATAAACGACGTTGAAGTCTTTGGATGAAAGGGACGAATCAGCACCCATTCTTTAAGAAAGTTGTACAATTAATCCGAAACGATTCTCCGTATTTTCGTTTATTTTACCCATAATATCAATTAGAAATTGCGAACCAGAAATCAAGTTATTCACATAAGCCATATACACATACATAACTATTACGATGGAACCAAGTACTTCGTTTGTGAAATGCATATGTTGATCACTGTTTTAATGCTAATTTTCATGAATCAGTCATATCTGCTCTATTCAGAGAGCATTTTGTTGACTGATCCTTATTTTGATATTCGAGGCAAATGCTAACATGCTATAAATTCAATGATCAATATCTGTCATACTATGTCTCTTTGAAAACAGGAAAATGATATCAAAGGGATTCAAATTCTGAATCCCTCATCATATGATTTGCTCTGCCAAGAAAGCTACCTCTTTTTTACATATATGTTAGCCTGGCTTTGCAATGAAATCAGATTGTACCAAACTCGTCTAGATGGGGCGGCTTAAAGTGAAAAGAATGCTTCAGAAAATCTCTAATCGCATGCGGAAAAGTCCAATTGCAACAAATGCACCTATATTGAATATTTATTAGCGCCGCGCATAATCAGACTCGTTCACGTTCATTATAAATTTATAAAAAACGATTTTTTTACAAATTGAGGCCATGCTTATGTTGGAAAGGGGTTTTGCCTCTGACAATGAAAATCATATATTAGCTGTAACACACCTTGAATCGTTCCTAAATGAATTATCTGATTTTAACCTGGATAGTGATGACAGTGAAAGATGGTTTAAAGTAAGGTCTCCTGACAATTGCCACCAATGTAAACATTGGTCGTAGTAAGCGAAATCATTTTTTTCACATATTCACAATAGAGAGTCAGGCACTGTGGACATGGCGCGCGATTCAGGCGCTTCTAATTATAATGGATTTAATTCCAGCCAGTTTGGACACAAAATGACTAGATTGTGTGCATTAAAACAAAAAAGCCGCAGCATTGCTTCACCGACTGATTGGTGAGCTAAATGAAGTCAATAAGACATCACATATCCGAGGACAGCTTGAAAGACACTTTTAAAGTTATTTATCTGTTGTCATATTAATCGTAGGATGGTTTCTTTGTCAAACAAAACAATTGGATCTTTTTTGTCAGTATTTCACAAAGAATTTCCTCAAATTTAAACTGAGTTATGCACTGTTTGAAATATAACTTTCTTTTTGTTGGTCTGTTAATCAAATTATTTTCAGTGGCCATCTAATCAGATAATAAACGGTCCAGGCATAAGGTCGTTTTTGGTTACGAAGACGATTTAAGTATATATATTAATGGTTGAACAAAAGAACTCTGATTACTGCGAATATTTTCTTAGAAAGCCTCGTGCATTATAAAGATCTGATTAAAGAATTCGAGAAATAGCATCACATAGTTTAAAAATGAAAAATAATAGCTTATATTGTCCTTTTGATTAAGCGAAGAATGGATTACACATTGTGCAGATGATTATTACATAAGAACACACGGAGAGTCTACGTCAGGCTTTTTTACGTTTAAAATTGAAAAAAAACAAATTTTGCTAACTCTGTGTATTAGGAAATTTTATACTTATATACGTTTTAGATAGCGGACAGAGTTGGAGAGTGATAAAAATTAATTTACGTACATAAATTTGTCGGTATAAACTAAGAATTGTATAGCGTAGAGAAGGCAATCCATCCAGCAGACCGTTTCCTTCTTGAAGCCTATTCTATAATAAAATATTTGGGATGGTTATTTTAAAATTCAGATCTACAGGGAAGTCACATAGACTCCAATTCAAGAAAAGGCTACCAAAGAAACTTTAGTTAGTAGAAAACTGAAAATTGTGTGCAGTGTGCGGTAAGGTGGTTCAGTGGTTAGAGCACCATATACAAATTCAGACGTGCCCAGGTTTAAGCCCGGTCGCGGTAAATTCTGGAAAGTATGTTATGAGTTCCTATTAAAGACGAAACCGGTCTACTGGACGAATTGCATTTTCTACACTATGCAATATTTAGTTTTTACTGATAAAATATTTACATGATGGGTCAGGTGTTTCTATCGAGATCGCAAAATTCATTAAATGAATTGTAATCAGCGCCCGCGCAACTCGTGTTCATTCAATTATATAAATAGTCAATTCAATATCACTTGCCTTTGTAACGTAGTCTGTTCTATTTTGACAGACTGGGGACGATTATTTGGAACTTCAGGTCTAAAATGATGCCGTATAGGCTCCACCCAATAGAAAGGCCAACCAAAAACTTCAATTAGAATTTAACTGATAACTGTGTGTAATTTGCGGCAAACTGACGCAGTGGTTAGATCACTAGGTTCCGAAGCAGACAGGATGAGGTTCGAGCCCTGTCCACGGCAAATTCAGAACAGTACGTAATGACTTCTCAATAAGGACGAAACCGGTCTACTGGATGAATTAGTTAGTGTTTGTGGCGGAGAACTTTATATGCATTCGTGTATTAGATGTTTCACACCCAGAAACAAATTAGTTCAAATATGACCAGAAGTGTAAACCAAAGACAGCGTGAACGGAAAATATTATTCAGTGCACATTCGTTTTGTGCTTCAAGACGACTCATCAGTAAGAGGCGGCATTACGCTCTTTACCCACTATATATTTAGGCGAGGAACGTGGGAACATAAGACGCTACAATCTCCTACTTTACCACATTCTTCACCAAAATATATAGTGGGTAAAGTGCGTAGTACTACTAATGAATCGCCAGTAAGTATGAAACGAATGTGCACGTGATTTTACTTTCCATTCGTGCTCTATATGGTTTATCCTTCTGGACATAATTGAACTAATTTGTTACTATGGGCGCAACACCTAATACACAATTAATGGATTAATTGCCTTTTCTACAATCTATAATGATTTGTTTATACGGACAAATATATGTATATAATGGGTCAGGTGTTTACATCAAGATCGCAAATTCGATTACAGTTAGAGTTTAGAGTATGTGTGTAGTACCTTATTAATAAAAGTTACCCGTCACGTAGTGATTAAATAAGACACGTTGTTATTGTTTGCACATTTGATAAGAGACTGGTGTATATTCACTTACAATACAAAGTTAACGAGGATTTAAAACAAAAATATACGAATCGCGGGCGACTCTCTTTCTTTCACATATTTTTAAGGTGATGCAAATTTGATAAAATGAACCAACAAACTTCCTCTTTCTAGTCTGAAAGGCAAAAAATCATTGGAATCCGCATCTAAAGCTATCTATATTTGAAATTGTACCTTTGGGTAAGCATGTGTATACAGATAAATTGAACGATTCAATTCACGGTTGACGGAGCGCTTATTAACTGTGTGCAAAATTATATTCGTGTTACACGCATGTATTCCACTAAATAATTTTTTGTCGCACTTCATAGTAATGTGAATTCGACATGAGTAATTGATACAAAAATTGTATTGTCGATGTGTACGTCATTGTGTGAATCACATATCTAATTGCACGATACCGTCTTTCCAGTTACATCTGAGGTGCTTTTGATATTGTAGATTTGTAAGTATCAATACCTGCACCATAGCCAAGTTTATTAAACATGAATAAATTATGCACAGGTTTTTATGCATATTTATACTTCATAGTGAGACGCATACGTTTAAGTGCACAATAGCTTGTGCCAGAGTATGCTCAAGGTCGACTTGGTACTGTTGATGTGTGGGCTTCAACTTCTGCTCCACAGCCGTGTTTATCTGATTAAAGTGCATGATGCACACTTGGAATTGCAGATCCGTATTTAATAGTGTGACCCCAAACTATATGCGCTTGACGTCTGATTTTCAATGATTCTTGAAGCCACAACGATACTGTAGATCTTTAGGCCTCAACATCAACTCCACAGGCGTAATTATCAGACAAGAGTGAATTATGACACTTGTTAATATAAACCAAAGCATTAAAGTATGTACCCCATACCAAAGTGTGCAACATCTTTTGTTCAATACTTATCAAGACATGCTGGATACTGTAGATCTAAACATTTAAACACCTGTTGCACTGGCATGCAAATCTGACAAAGTTAAATAATGGGCTTTTTGTATTACAGATCCGTAAATCATGGTGTGATCCTCATTTCTAAGTTCACGTCGACTTTTGTCCGCTCGATTCTGTAAATCGGTATGCCTCAACACATTCACAATAGATTTGCTTGAACGATAAGAGAGAATGATGCACACTGGGTAATTCTCATCTGGAGGTTCTCAAAAAATCAATACGTTCTCTGCTCCGTGATATTTGCAGTACAATAAATAGAAGGACAGTAGAGGATATCGATAGAACAATGTTTACAAATAAATGCTATTCAAATGTTAAACATTATATATATATATATATATATATATATATATATATATTATTTTAACAACATTTTATAGTGTGGCTCAAACCATGTAACATTTCCTTATGCCACGCAACAAATTCTACTGCGAAGCTAGTGTGGTTGAAAATCGCAAGTGTTGTATTTTCATGAAAATACAAGGAATTATTTAGATTGGAGAAACCAAAAGCGATAAATCGATGAAACAACTTTTTTTTTAATTATTTTTTTATAATTAATGTACAAATATCCACATATTAACTCACTGCCATCTATTTTAAGAGCGTGCGTTTTATTCCTATTCCATTTTCACTGATTTATGACAAAAATTACAAATATACGGCAGTTTAAATGAAAGAATTAATTAAAAGAGCAATTTATACGCATATATATGTATAATAAATTTAGCAATGCATAGGCTGTCCACAAATTTGGTCGGTTTCGTTCTTAATGAGAACTCCTAACGTACTTTCAAGAATTTTCCGTGTCTGGGGCTCATACCACGGCAAAGTTAAATCCGTGTCTTGCAACTATCTATTGTGTCACTCTTGCTACAAGATACATGCAATTTTCAGTAATATACGAAATTATGTCTTAGTTTGCCATTTATTTAGGTGGGGCCTATTTGGCAAAACTTTCTACTTAAATATCTAACTGGCCACCATCGACATGTCATTACGGAATTGAAATCATGCCATCTTGAGAAGTGATATTGCATTATAATTTTATGGCATGAATTTGATAATTTATATATATATATATATATATATATATATATATATATATATATACTATTATTTATTTATTATTAGTATGGTATACACAATCATCATCATGCACAGCCATAAAAAAGCCAAAAGTGACTAATTTTTTACTGCTATATAATCCTCAGTCGTTCATGGTTATATCTGGACTGTAACAGAACTCTAGGTTGCCCATTCCTAGTGCGGGATATGCGCATTAAACAAGATGGAAACGGCAATTCATCAAATACACCGATTTCATCCTCATTAAGAAAACGTCAAGTATTTGCCAGAATTTTTTAATTTAAGTCACATATCTGGATGGCATATTTCACGCACATTAATAAAAAATCTGAAATGAATATTTGAAATCTTAGGTTTGAAGTGATGCTGAATAACCTCCATCTGATGGGAAATCTAATCAAAAACTTATGTTGGTATATAACTTAATATTGCGTGTTGTGTGCGACATTTGTTGCAAATAGGATGAATGAAAACTCTGACGCAAACATGTCCTGGCTCAGAGTTTTTTTCGCCGAAACTTCTGGTAAATATTCAAAGAGTTTTCAATAAAGGCGGAAACTGTCGACTTTATAAGTTTCCTCTGCTTCTTTATGCACAGTTTAATTTATTACTAATACATATCTTGTTAAACGCCTGCCGTAAATCTTCAGTTAAATATTTTTTAATTTGTTCTCATAATGCTGCATGTTAACAAAAAGTAGTGAAGTTATATTCATCGAAAAGTACATGTTTATTTATAATTTAGTCTGTAAAACAAAATTTAACTTGCCGATTGAACTGTTTGCATAGCGCTACTCAATACCATTTTTATTGTAAGAGATTTCATTTGAAAATGTGTAAAGGAAATATGTGTAAAATATTATTTTAATATCTATAATTGAAATAACTATGACACAATGGATTATAATATTGGTAGCGTTTTTATGTGGAAATCGTGTGTTTATGCGTTTTAAAGTGTCGTAGATGAATAACGTTTGTTTATTTCCTATGACCAAGTGAATCATATATCCACGGTAGTTAACTTTATTGATTATACAAAAATTTGAGTGTTCCTGCAATTTCCACCCTTTTTACGTAGTTCAGTTGGCTTTCGCAATTGTGCACACCATGTCTTTGTGTTGTCACCATTTTTTTAATTATTGTCTTGTGTGCAAATGACGCATGACTAAGAACAGTGTGGTCTCTGGTTGAAAGCACTATGGCAATGATAAAAATTCCCAATTCTTTGATATTTGTAAGTGTGCAGATGAAGATAAAGCAGAAAATTCTGAATTGTACAAGAAGAGCTCCCAATATTGACAAAACCGGTCTACTGGAGATATTTTCATAAATGCAGTATACGTTTCTTAGTCCATACTGTCAAATCTATATTTATAATGGAATCGGTGTTTAAACTAAGATTTGAACCTTCACATAAATAATTGCTATCACCGTCTGCACAATGTTTGTTTAATTTTATAAATGATCATTTCAAAACCACTTCCTGATGCAACGTGGTGTATGTTCTATACTGAGAGATTGGAGATGATTTGTTGGAAATTGATGTCTTAACTGATGCTATTTAGGCTCCACATGGATTAAAAAAGTAACCCAATAATATTAGATAGAATATAATGGAAAATTATTTTAAATCGGGGGAAGTTCGCTCTTTGTTTATTGCCACACAAATCGATGCAGACTTGCCCAGGTTCCAGCCCTATACGCGGAAAAATTTGGACAGCATTTGAGGAGTTCGTGATAAGTAGAAAATCGATCTACTGGATGAATTAATTTCTCTGCATTGCAAATTGCTTATTTTATACTGAAAAAAATGTATATATATATATATATATATATAATGCGATTGGTGTGTTATGTTATGCATTATAACATTTATCATTATTAGTTAGAAGCCCATGCATGAAGCATTTAATTCAATGACACTATTCGTGCCATTACATAACGTAAACAAGGTTTAGCCTCAAGATAAAGAAGGAAAACCAAAAAAAGCATTTTCAAAAATAAGAAGTCTTCTTTTAGGTTGAAAGCTATTATTAAGATTAAACTAAAATATATTTTATCTGGTAACTATATATGCGCCTAAATATATTTTTTTAAGAAACTAAAAATAAAATGATTTCATAATGTGTATGTTGTTATTATATACAGAATATTGAATAAGATAACAAAAATGGTCCATCGTGTAGACTGGTTGTATTGTTAATGGACACATATTAATTACTTCCCAGAATTCGTCCTCTTCACCACCAAATCAGCAGAAAGCAGGCAGATGTCTATTATATAATAGCTTATGTATTTGGTCAGTCTTCCCCTCCTTTGGACCCTTTTCAGCATATACTTAATGAGTTTCTAAAGAGGACGGAGCCGAACTATTTCATAAACTGAACTTTATAACTAATGCGGTTATTGTCCATTAAAACCTTGCATATAATTAACCACTCATGTCTAAATTTAATTCAATAAGTCTGCCTCAGACGGGATGGTTTTACAATGATATATGGGAGATGTCCGGTTGGCATATAAGATCGAAATAGATGTCGTATAGGATCCAATTAAAGGAAAGACTGACAAGAAGCATACGTTTCTTGTATAATTAAAATTTGCTCGTTTGGGTATTTAGCAATACTTTGTAGTAAATTTCTTTGTATTCTTGCACATTCCGCGGTGATTTTGCCATGTATTTGGTGAGCGCTCAAAAGCTATATAGTCGGTCTACTTTCAATGATATGTTTATGTGGACAACGTATATGTATGCTTGTTTGATTGCGTAGTCTGCATTTGATTAAAGGTTATAAGTTCATCTTTTTAAGTTACTTGTATTACATTAGAGTATGCTTATCGTGTGATACCAGGATTCAAAATTTAGGATTTATTTACATTCATTCAAAGCAAATATGATCAATTAAATATAATGGAAAATAGGAAGACATAAAATGTACCATAGAATATTAATTCATATAATTATTTATAATAAAACGAATAATTCAATATTTAATATAAAATATAAAAACAGTAGTAAGTTAGTCGTCCACGCATGCAATATAAAACAAAAGTTTTAAGATCAATCTCACAAGGCATTATGCTTCTCTCAGGTTGAAATATCAGTGAATAAACATATATTTTTGCAATATAAATAAACTATTTGGATTTTAATATAAGACATTCTGTGTTAAAATATGTAACATACACAGTTAACGTGAATATTTGTTGCGAAATTTAAACGTGCTGTCATAATCGAAATTCAGTACTTTATTATGTTAATATATTGTTTTGATTTCTGCATGAACATCTCCTTGAATCTGTTTATCGTTGAATATTTTATATATTTTTGAAAAGGAAATGAGCTTACTGGCGACTCATCAGTAGGAGCCGATATTACGCCCTTTAACCACTATATATTTGGGTAAGGAATGTGGGATAATAGGACGGTAGAATCTCCTAGACGAATGTGTAAACCTGCAGAAGTGAAGCTAACACGATAATGCGACTTCAACGCTAACTCGCTCTATATAATATATATATATATATATATATATATATATATATATATATATATATATATATACCGAGGTCTGTAAATAATACTAACACTATGGCTATTGTGTTAGTAACCGATACTAAAATTGCAGTATCGAGAATTTACATGGTACTAACACTATGGTTTCCAAATCAGTACATGGTACCAACATAGCCATAGGAATTACAACTATTACACCTGTTACCCAGTAAATCCATACACTGGTTTTGATTCAGTTATCACATTGAAATGACATCTAATCATATATGCAAGTATGTATTAGGTTTTGCGAACCTAGAAATAATAAGTTCAGTTGTGACCAGAAGGATAAACCAAAGGCAGCATGAACGGAAAGTATAATCTCACGTGCACATTCGTTTCGTGCTTACTGGCGACTCATCAGTAGGAGCCGGTATTACGCCCTTTAACCACTATATATTTTGGTAAAGAATGTGGGATAATAGGACGGTACAATTTCTTAGACGAATGTGTAAACCTATAGTAATGAAGCTAACATCATAAAAAGTCTCGAAAATGCGTCTCGTGGTACTACAATGTTGGTATCGATTACTATTACAATAGCCATAGTGTTAGTATCCATTAGAGACTCGGTATAAATATTATATAGAGTGAGTTAGCGTGAAAGTCGCATTTCGAGACTTTATATGATGTTAGCTTCACTACTGTAGGTTTACACATTCGTCTAGGAGATTGTACCGTCCTATTATCCCACATTCCTCACCCAAATATATAGTGGCTAAAGGGCGTAATACCGGCTCCTACTGATGAGTCGCCAGTAAGCACGAAACGAATGTGCATCAGATTCTAATTCCCGTTCATGCTCTCTTTGGTTTATCCTTCTGGTCACAACTGAACTAATTTGTTACTGGATTCGCAACACCTAATACATACTTGCATTTATATTAGTCCTCTGCAAAAAACATTATTTAACTGTTATAAGGGAATGAGCTGATCGGAAAACATTTCCGAAGTTGTAAAGTGTTAGCAGGTAACACTTACCTCGTATATACTCACTGCTTCATTATATTACTTATACAAGGACCCGTCCGCTGAATTAGATGTAATATTTTTGTACAGAAGCTCAGTCATTTTGAATGTTGTAATCTAACGATACAAATTGCATCATAAATGCATGCAAGCTGTACATAAGATTTAAAAAAGTTTGGCTGAATTGCTACTAGTAGGTTTCACAAACATTTTTTAATACACATATGTAGCTGTTTTTCTTTCGATAAAAAAGTTTCATTTGATTATTGAAATATTTTTCTGTTAATTATTCTCAAGCATGGCTTTCAGCAGGAGTTGTAAACTGACCGGCCGTGCGTTCGTCTTTGATTTCTTAATGAAGTTGTATCTTTAAAAAATTGGTTAATTACAGCACCGTGAAAATAAATAGAATAAAATTCGGTCCTATGGCCAATATTTAACTCTAGGTTTTTTATTTAATCAGTAACCCAAGCAAAAATAAACAACTAATCAGTTCATTTCTAAGTAAGGTTATATTGTACGCGGATAAATCAATTGTATTTGGATAAATTGGATAGATAATGTATTGATAATCAAAAAATTGCAAGTCTGGCTTTTGAGGGCAACGACAGGTAGGTTCGAAAATATGAATTTTAATAGAAGAGTGCCTAATCCATAACATGGTGAGACTCCGCATTTATTAATTAGCCATCTAGATTGCGTGTTATCAAATTTTATGAACATGAACCAATTATAACAATAACACAAAACTAGTCTAAAAACGGATAAAACTCTGCGAAACCATGGTCAATGAATTGCGGAGACTAATATTAATGCAATCAATGTTCTATTCGTTTTAAATCCCATGGAATGCCAATTGATTTGTTAAAATTACTGTAAGTTTATAAAAGTATATTTGATAGAATACTGCGTTAAAAACAATAACATACCAAAATTAAGATGTCCGACTCAAATAGACAATAATTTACCGATTTTCACCAATCCATTCTCAACTAATTGTTATTCAGAGGGTGGATTTGGTATTTTATTGGACTGGTTAAATACAATGAAATTGGTGCTTGACTGAAGCTCGAAAAATTTATTTAAAGAATTTTCATCACAAATCGCACAATCAATGATTATTTAATGGTACAACTGATATATTTGTGATGAACAATGCAGAAAGTTAATTTTCGTGATGACATAAAATTATTGCGCCTGACATTTCCAGTTAAGTACGATGTATGTGAGACTACTAGAAGTGACAGCCGCATATCTAATTTTGCTTTCCATATGTATGGACTGCGGATTAATTCTCGCTTGTCAGTTTGCCGTCGTACTCGGATGATGACGGTAGTTTTTCTATGTTGTTGGCCATGGTGAATACAATGAGATTCGTGTTGGTTTAAGCTAGCAAACATTATATATATTTATATATATATATATATATATATATATATATATATATATATATATATATATATAAGAGATATCACTAACCACGCCATCAATAATTGTTAATTTTACATCTTATTTACTAGGGGGTGAGAGCCGCATAGCTAATTTTGCTTTCCATGGATATAAATTGCACTTTGATACTCGCTATTCAGTCTGACGTTGTGCTAAAATGATGATCAGATGGTTGAAACACGTCAGTACGTGCGAAGTACTGTAGTTATACTATGTTGTTGGATTTGTTACAAACAATGGGAAATGCGTTTATTTGAAGCTCGAAAACTTCATTTTATGAATTTTAATCATCAACGAAGCAATCTATGACAGTTTATTAGAATTAAAGTTTTTTCTGTTACTAAAATCTACTTTACTATCATTTTCTGGCATTAAAACTCTAAATTTTATTGACCGAAAACAAAAAAATTAAATTATTTTCAAGTGCGAGCTTTAGTAAAATTCATTGTATCCTTCCTGTGTGCAAGAAAAAAGAAATTTTATCAGATATAAGATAAATTTCTTTCGCATGGTCTTCTCAAATATCTACTAATGAACATATATTTATATATAAATTGGAAAGCCAAACAAGGTAGAAATATGTGAACATGGAGAGAGTGTGAAAAATAGAAACCAATCAAATTGCGTGCGTCACATCCAGTTCAAGCTCAATGCTCGTACGTGCTTCTTTTGCTTGCATAAATCCGGCTGCAATTTGTTTATCCATAAGACTTCGTATGTGGCTAGCTACCTTTTGTTTTTGCATTTAGTAATTACTTTGAATGCTACGTCTGGAGAACGTACGTGCGATGTTTCAATGATGTGTTGCGCAATAGCAGACGTGCATTCCCCATTTGGTTTAAAACAGGCGTTTAAGTTGCAATGTTCTCTCATTCGAGTAATTAACCGTCTGGTCGGTCGGCCTACCTAAGTTAATCGACAACTTGCGCATGTATATTGGTAAATAATATTTGATATCGACATTCATGGCCGTTTCTCTTTGATTGCTGGTAAAGGCAAGTGTGTTACCCTAAATAACACTGCATTAAATGTGCGTGTTAATGCTGCTTCAACTTTCTTTTGTGCCATTCGGGAAACTGCATCCCCCTTAAAGGGAATGATGATATTTCTTGATGATATATTTCTTGTACTTAAGAACATTGCTCAAAATTTCAACAAAACACATAAGAATATCGGCTTCACGCCAGAGCACGAGAAAGATGACTGTCTACCTTTCCTAGATGTACTATTAAAGAAAGAAACTAATGGTAAATTAAACAGAACAATTTACCATAAACCAACATGGTCTGCACAGTATTTGCATTACAGCAGTTTTATGCCATGTCAATATAAATTATCAACAGTTCGTGGTTGCTTTTCAAGAATTCTCGGGTTGGTTAGTCAAGATTCTAAAGAAAATGAATATAATAAAGCAATTAACGATTTAATGTCTAATGGCTATCCCAGAAAATTAATTGAATCAATTATTAAAAGAGGAATTAACCAGAAACAGACTTATTATGGGCCAGAAAAGAAAACAGTCTACCTAAACATCCCATTTAAGGGGGATGCAGTTTCCCGAATGGCACAAAAAAAGTTGAAGCAGCATTAACACGCACATTTAATGCAGCCAAACTACGAGTGTTATTTAGGGTAACACACTTACCTTTACCAGCAATCAAAGAGAAACAGCCGTTAATGTCGATATCAAATATTATTTACCAATATACATGCGTAAGTTGTAGTCCGATCGACCAGACGGTTAATTACTCGAATGAGAGAACATTGCAACTTAAACGCCTGTTTTTAATCAAATTGTGAATACACGTCTGCTATTGCGCAACACATCATCGAAACATCGCACGTATGTTCTCCAGACGTAGCGTTCAAAGTAATTACTAAATGCAAAAACAAAAGGGAGCTAGCCACATACGAAGTCTTATGGATAAACAATTTGCAGCCGGATTTATGTAAGCAGAAGAAGCACGTACAAGCATTGAGCTTGAACTGGATGTGACGCACGCAATTTGATTGGTTTCTACTTTTCACACTCTCTCTATGTTCACATATTTCTATCTTGTTTGGTTTTCCAATTTATATATAAAGATATGTTCATTAGTAGATATTTGAGAAGATCATGCGAAAGAAAATTTTCTTATATCGGATAAAATTTCTTTTTGTTTTCGCACATAGGAAGGGTACAATGAAAAAAAAAAAGTTAGAGATTATGATATATTTTACTATTTATATCGTAAATAAGATAAAAATTGAAGACCTTCTTAAAAACGATACAGATACGTATATTAAATAAAAAAGGCACATCTAACGGTGGGCACATTACTCCGTTATTAATCTCATTTGCTAATCCAGGAAAATGTTTTGAAAAATTTGAACACTAAAAGTTCAATACATTCAGGGATTTTTTTTACTCCCGAACCCAATATTTTAAATGAAATCATATCCGTGATTATTTCTCTTATTATATTTAGTAATTGATTATATGAAATTTTAATGTTTGTAAGAAAGAAAAGTCAACCTGCGAGCCTTCCAACGAAAGGCGGAATAATTGTCGCTAATCCGATATGAATCATCATTATGTAGTTGATATACATGCATGTCTCGTGAATTACGTTATACTGCTTGAATTCGAGCTTAATTTTGTTTTTATGTATACTGAAGTTTTCGAGCCAGTCTTGTTGTTTTTAGAATTGTATCCTCTTAAGAATGTGTATTGGTGTGCATGTATGTGCTTGCAATTAACATTTTATAACGAAATAATGTTTCCTATGCGATTATTGTTCCTCTAATGGACATTGGTTTAGTCAGGTTTTCGCATTTTCGGCTACTATATGTACGAATGCTTTCCTGGTATATTACTTGTTTGATAATTTTTTTCTGAAATGAGAACAGTTGTTACTCTGATAACAACGAGTTATCTGTAGATTGTGCCTTCAATTTTTGTTCATGAAGCATTGCTTAAAATGTTTAAAATGTAAAAACGGTGTCGAATGTATTACTCCTTCTAATTAAATTTATTGCCATTCCAGCGAAAATTCTAAATAAATAAATATGTTGGGTTTTTAAATATTTCGAAAATAAATTGGCCCATTTGTTCTCAGCAAAGTTGCTCTAGATCATTCACTGGTATTTTCATAAAATATTCTTATTATGCAAACATATATATATATATATATATATATATATATATATATATATATATATATTTCTAATCAGTAAAAAACATTTCTTTCTAGATTACTAAAATTCGCTCTACAATTATTCATTTATACACATTCTAGGTTTTATTTGGTTATGAGGGTGACAACAAATCTGACTCGGTTTTACTTCTATTTATTGTTTTATAAGTAAAGCTGAGTCAGATTTGTTGCCACCCAAATAATCAAATGAAAACCCAGAATATATATAAATTAAAGATTGTAAAAGAATCTTAATTATCTCGAAATAAATGGCCATTATCCACTTTGTTATTAGTGTTTTTCTTTCTAATTAGAAATATACTGTGTAATATTCGAAGGCAATGGACTTGAAAAGTTATATATATATAGGAAACATTATGCGGTCGCTTGATTGTGAATAAAGAGAAAAAAAATCATATTTGTACATAACCTCCAGTTTGGACTCAACGCCCAAACATGATTTTACTGCTTGAATTAGTGAAGCAGCAGCTTCTTTATCCTGTACGCTTTATATGTCTTTAATTCTTTAGTGTATTGCATTCTTTAATTATCTTAAAAGCCGTACCGATGGAGAAAATGTGCACAATCTTAAACGTTATTCACCATTTGATTTGACACAGGTAGTTCAATTTCAATGACATTTTATGCGATATATATGCATATATATATTCTTTTGTACTACGAGTCATAATAAAAATCATAGTACCATTTCTATTTGCAAAATAAAATGAAATTTTATAAGACACAAGAACCATTTCTTTTCGTATTTCTATCAATTGCCTGCAATTGAACTATATATATATATATATATATATATATATATATATATATATATATATATATATATATATATATATATATAGCCTTTAATTTTGTCGAAGATTTTAGTTCAGATGTTTGTACAGTTTATGTTTAACCTAGCAAAATTTAGCATATCTTAATGTGGAACAGGAATCTTATTGCGTTTTCGTATTTCTTTCTACAAAGTGAAAAATTTATTTAAACATTTGATTTGCAACTAGCTGACCAAAACAAGTATTTTCTTGAGACAATTTTTCTACTTATATTATTGGAACATACTTTTTTAAATGCACATAACACTGTTATGGCAAAACAATTTAACAATAATTGATTGCGCGTGTGGTGGTAACAATACTTTAAATCACATTTGCGAGATTGAAATAAACACCAATCCCATTGTATTTAACCGGTCGTCGGACAACATAACAAAACTACTGTCAGTGCGTGCGTCTGCGGATAATTTGCTATGTTGTCCAACGACTGGTTAAATAAAATGGGATTGGTGTTTACTTCACGCTCGCAAACTTGTTTTAAAGAACTGTTATGGCCAGTTTGCCTGCGGTTTTAATTTTATTATTTTTGGTACGATGCATGGTTCTTCGATCGCACATATCCCATTGCCATATTACTTCTTGAACACATTATAATCCTACTTTCTGTATCTACCGATTCTATCAGTTAATTTATTGATCGATAAACGGATAAAGTAATTTGTATTCTGAGTTTAGCAATTATTTTTTGTTTGGATCGGCAAAGCCAAAATAAAATCAACTTAATTGCTGCATGGTTTTAGAATAGAATCGCAGTCTGCATAATGTAAGGATTATACCGCTGCAGAAGGCATATTCAGTGATCAAAATAAAGTAATTGATAATGTTTCAACATTTGCATATCACGGATACTGGATTCAAACAGGAGGACATCATGAGTGGGATGGAGAATTTAACAGGTGAATGTTCATGGGTTTCAGCTAACGAGTTGAGGATGCCATCCCCGATAGAATATTGTGCTACACATTATTGGTACTTTAATACTCATACAGAAACCGTCCTGTCTTCGAAGTAGTTCTTATAAGATAGTTTTACGACCGCAACGTAGACGCATTACGTGCAACGATTGGCAGTTTATGATTATATTACTCAGATAAGTATAAGTATTTGCTAGAAGATTGTCAAAAGTTTTTTAGACTCCACAGAATGTTTGTTCATTTGGTTTAGTTTACTTTTGCGTGGTTGGACTTGCCAGAAACGATTGGAACCAATATATTTGCAAACAAGGATAAGATGATACAGATACATCGCTCAATGACTTTGAAATACTTATAGCTGAACTTCAGCCGAGGTATCAGCCTGGATGTACAACGCAGATCTAGTACATCAAGATAAGATGGTGACCAATCTCCCGTTGTAATATTATGAACTATTGTGCGGCATGTCTTACAGATCTGAGGCTTATAACGAAGTAATTAACCAAACAATTCTAGCCGAACTACGAGCCAGGTTATGGCCGTATTTGAACAATTCATTATTTCTAAATGATGTCAACTTGTTTGATTTAGTTTTTAAAGGGCAAAGACTGTAGGTAAATGCATTCAATATGCGTTTGTTCATACAGCAAAAGAGTGAGAGCATAGTAGACAGAAGGTCACACACTCGATGTCGACAAATGATTTTTAATGGAGGAAGTTTTTGGTGCAAGAGTTTTAATGTACCACGCGAATAGTGTGTGGTGCACGGTCAATACAGACGGATTACAAATACGTTAAGGCGGGCACTGATTCTTGCTTAATTACAGTGAGCTTAGATGGAAAGGCAGAAAAAACCGGAAGAGAAGACTAATTCAGTAGGAAATATTAAGAATCTCCGGTAGTATAATACGTATTGAAGGCGGATTGCGTCTTAAAGTCTTCAAGGTGCATCAGTAAAACCTATATTAAGCACGAAGTAAGCACGAAACGAATGTGCATGAGATTATAATTTCCGTTCATGCTGCCTTTGGTTTATCCTTCTAGTCACAAGTGAACTAATTTGTTACTAGGTTCGCAAAACCTAATACATACTAACATATATATTAGTTCTTCGCAACAAACAGTATTTAACTATATTAAAGTCGTCTGGTAAATTCGGTTTTGAAGATTTGATAATGGATAGGCACACAAGGACCGCTGGCAGTGCAGTGTGATTCTAATAAAAAGGATATTTCTTGGAAGTTTCCTATTTCAACTGTAGTAAATTTGTCTTTTGCAACGGCTTGCACAGACTTAATTCCTTACTGAACTTCAATAGCGAGGTAAGCATAGCTAGACCTTATTTCACGGAAAAAGATTTCTCTACATTTTATTATCATCTATAGGTAGCAAAATGAAGACTATCATTAGTAAATGAGGTCATCGGGCTGTCGGTAACATTTTGGAAGTAATCCTCATATATTTCGAGCTTTCTCGTTGCTATCGTAAAAGACAACATTAACGAAAAAGATTTCTTAGTTAACTTCAATTGTGTATAAGTTTCCAAAACCCGGACTATTGGAGATAACACAGTAGCAAAAACAGATTAGGCAAGTTCTTTTACTCCGGTCAATAGTAGTGGAAGACTTTGGCGAGTAATCGCGAAACACCTTGCCTTGTTTCAATCGTTAATTGCCAAACGCAATCGATTGAAGACAGGAATTGAGCATTAAACAGGATCGATGGCACCGCTACCTGTTGATGGACTTCAGCGGTTTCAAGATGAAAGAATTCGTATAAGGTTGAATGAAAATTCTTTGTCACTATCTATAATAGTTCCCAAATTTGAACCAGGAAAATGGAGGTTTTTGTAATTATCCAACATTGTACTTCGTAACCAAAGGTGGACAAGATTTTCGAGAAGAAATTTAATTATAAGTACTGAAATCAATATGCAAATAATGCCATCGTCTCTTATCCGTTTTTAGCATGTTGGGCCAAACTACGAGTAAAGAACTTTAGTAAAGTTGAATATATTCAGGTATTTTATTAAAATTTCTGTTCTGAATAAAATTTATCATCATCAAACTGAAATGAAATGACAGCCTCAAGCTTGTTTCTAATTTGTTAGCACATTGATATATGATGAAAAAAAAGTTAATAGATGGTCTTAAAATCGATGAAAGCCAGATAAGTAGCAATGAAAAAGAGTAATTGCAAAGAATATGTACAATAACATCAAGCATGCCATTTTATTTCACATTAGATGACGGCCGAAGTAAAATTGGGATTTGTTGAAATATTAAGACAGAAACGTGAAAGAATATATTTTTTTAATAAGAAATTCTGCTTAGCGTTATTTAAACATAAATGATAACGAGCGCAATTTAAAAATTGTTTATTTTTAGCCAAAAGCACCGACAAAAACTTCTTTATTATTTAATAACCTTTTAGACTAAGAGCAGTATCTCTACGTTATCGAAAATTGCTTCCGGCGTTTATTGCAACATTAGCCTTTCAAATTAATGCACGTCGAGCACACAAAAGGACAGAATGGAATTGACTTTGGCACTTTTTTACAAAAAATTAGCATATTTAATTTTCCTACTAATTTAATTTAATGTCCACACATATTTATTAGATATTCAAACAAACAGCCTAATGAACGTAATTATTTAGACAACGTATAAAAGGGATGAAATATCAATTGAAATGAGGACATAACCGCCTTTCACGTGCTGTGTAGACAGCAGACGATACAAACTGGAGGAAATTAAGTTGGTATCTTAACAGAGAATGTAAATAACATTATTATGAAAAAGTAATTTATTTTGGCTATCACAAATAGATGATACATGCGTGCTTTACATGTATATGCAATTGTAAAAAAAATTCTGGTAGGCTTTTGGAAAATTGTGGAGTGCCAGCTCCGCGATTTCCGTTTGCGGGTTGTCGCTTTGCACTATCTGTTTCGCAAAGATGTGATTGGTCCCCATTTCCATGTACGTATCCGTTTCTTCTTCGATCAGGCTGGGTGCGTATTCTTCCCTTTCTTCCGAAGGCTCCAATATCGTTCATACTAACCACTGGAAATGGGGTGGCAGGCTTTTGTTTGTCTAAGCTATCATTGAATTCACGGGTGGTGGTAAAAATTTTTCAAATCAAGCTTGCGGGCTTGAAGTAAACGTCAATACCGTTGTATTAAACCAGTTGTCGAACTGCGTAGCAAAACTTCCGCCAATCACACGTGTGTAATAGTGTAAAAAAGAAAGGCAATTACGGACGGCCTTCCAAACGTTATAATTGCATAGTGTTTAGTAATTATTTTAAATAATATATATTCACATAATTTTAAAATTCACTGACTATTAAATTGCTTTAAATAGCTTAATAATTTTATTTAAAATAGTTTTTTATTGATCATTTGTTTCAAATAGGAGGAAATTAAGTTAATTATATTGGTTTCAATCCAATTATATTAGAAAAACTAGCACATTGTACGTTATATTTTGGTGTACGATAATCAATTAGATCCGCTAATGTTTATGTTCCCATTAAACAATGAATTTTAATATTATTAGTTATTATTGTCACTATTGCTACTCAAATACACAGGCAAATACGTCTACAATTATATTATCTAAATTATTAAAAACAGAAAGAGGTCAGAAAACAATGTGCGGGGATGAAATTATGTAATAATTTACTCTTACTAACTTAGTATTAATTCTTAAGCATTATTTGAATTTTATGAAACAATCAGTCTACATTAAACTGTTATTATAATCAAGGTTGCGACCTTGATATAAGCACTTCACTCATTAATTACCTACATATGTCAGTATAAACTAAGAATTGTATAGTGTACAAATTCATCCATGAGACCGGTTTCACCCTTATTGAGAACTCATCATGTACTGGCCAGAATTTGCCGTGGGCAGGGCTCGAACCTGGGCACGTCTGCTTCGGAATCTGGTGCTGTAACCAGTGAGCCACCCTGCCGCACACTACTCTACACACAGTTTTCAATAACTTGGTTAGTCTATTTGTTCTTTAAATGGAGCTCATATAGCATTCATTTGGACGCATAATTCCAACTAACTATCGCCAATCTGTCATTACTGAAAAGACAACACACTAGATGGGGAAGTGGCATTGAAATGAACATTTATATAATTATACGAACATTGGTTGCGCGGGCGGTGATAAAATTAACTATAATCAATGTTGCGACCTTGATATAAGCACTTGACCCATTAATTATTTACATATGTCAGTATAAACTAAGAATTCTATAGTGTAGAAAAGGCAATTCATCCAGTAGGCCGTTTTCGTCATTATTGGGAACTCATCATGTATTGGACAGCATTTGCTAAGGACAAAGCTCGAACCTGGGCACGTCTGCTTTGGAACCTGGTGCTCTAACTACTGAGCCATCCTGCCGCACACTACACTGCACACAATTTTCAGTTATATACTAACTAATGTAACTTGGCTAGTCTATTTTTCCTTCAGGTGGAGCTCATATAGCATCAATTTACACACTAATTTCCAACTAAACATCGCCAATCTGCCATTACTGAAAAGACAACACACTAAATGGGGAAGTCGCATTGAAATGAACACTTATAAAGTTAAACGAACATTGGTTGCGCGGGCGGTAATAACGAATTTAATCAAGGTTGTGATCTTGATATAAGAACCTGACCCATTAATTACTTACATATGTCAGTATAAACTAAGAATTGTATTGTGTAGAAAAGGCAATTCATCCAGTAGAACGGCTTCGTCCTTATTGGGAACTCATCACATACTGGCCGGAATTTGCCGCGGACGGGGCTAGAACCTGGGAACTTCTGCTTTGGAATTTGGTTCTGCAACCAATGAGCCACCCTGTCGGTCTACCGCATGAATTTCCTTTTCTACGCTATACAATTCTTAGGTTATCCGGCCATATGTAAGTAATTAATGGGTCATGTACTTATATCAAGATCGCAACCTCGATAGTTATAATCTTTATCACCGCCCGCGCAACCAATGTTCGTTTAATTATATTCTAAACAAATTTGTTTTAATTTTGTTCTTATTGATACACTGGACCAGAAATATTTTCATTGTGATATATATACGATTTATTTAAATTGATTTATATTATTTTCTTACGCTTATATATATATATATATATATATATATATATATATATATATCTTCGCGTGTGTTCATAGTATGCCAGAGTTTTATTAAAAGGTATACCATAGAATATTTACTTTGGATATTGGGAAGTCTATATCGTAGTTACATAAAAAATGATTAAATTCTTTTAGTCATATACGTGTTTGGTGTTTAATTGCCTTGGGGTGTTTATGTTCTTGTATTGATGATTTGTGCTTCTGTGTTCGCTAGTGCGTGTGCAATTTCTTTACTTTGCAAGGTCCATTGTTCATGAGTTGCGTTTTGTCTGCCCAACAGAGCGTGCTAAACGGTGTGTTAACCATTCGTTTTGTTGTTAAAATGTGGGGGCCCTGTTAATGATAATGATGATGCGGATAGCGCTCATTTATTTTTACTTAGATTTTTGTCAGGTCGGCTCAATTTTTTATGATGCCGTCATAGTTCATTGTCGCTTTTGCCGAGATAAAAGAATTAAACAAACATTTATTGCGCGGGCGGTGATAAAATTATTTAAGTCAGGGTTGCGATCCAGATATAAACAACTGCATCATTATGTACATACATCTGTCAGTTTAAAATAAATTTTTTATAATGTAGAAAAGCAAATTCGTCCAGTAGACTGGTTTCGTTCGTATCGGGAACTCATCATTTGCTGTCCAAAATTTTCCATGAGCAGGGCACGTCTGCTTCGGAATCTATTGGAGTTAAATATCTCATTCTCCATATTTTGTATATGTATTGCGGTTTTGTTCTAGTTAGTCAGATCACCTTCGTGATTATATGATCAGCCTGGAAGTTTGAAAAGCGCCTCTACTTGGTGTACGACCGATGCAATACAAATGAATTGATGATTATCCCGAGCTCACAAAATTGATGTGAACATTTGTTACCAACCGTAAACTCAAGCATAGTTGAATTGATAGGTCTGATGGATTAGGGTATACACAGAATATACAAACTATTCTGATTGCATATTTTCCAACCTAAAATATTGTAACATTACAGGTTATCGTGTGAAATGGTCTTCTATTTATTACATAAATAAGCGCATAGCAATAACATAATTTCATACATTAATTTCGACTATTTGAATTACACTTTAAATGATTCATGAATGTTTTATATTATCTAATTTCTGTTGCTCGTCTACAGAAGCAACGTGTCTGAAATTTAGATGTAACACCGCAGCATGGAGGACGGACAAATCGCCTTCCATTCTGACAAATAAACATACTTTAATTTGGCTTTGTAGGACAAAGCATCTACCTGCCGCACAGCGTCTTTGAATGCTCAATTTTTTCTGTCTTTCAATGTTTGCGAGGCTTTTTCGCGTTCTGCTGACGTCTTGGCAATTATTTACTATTGCCATCTTCAGAAATCGTTCAAAGGTTATGTTTTGCCTTTTGAGCAACTTTCGTACGAGTTTTGAAGATGGCAATCGTAAAGAATTGCCGAAACGTCTGCAGAACGCGTAGAAACTGCACAAATCTCAAAAGGAACTAATTTAATTAGATATATATTTTTTTGAAGTACAATTTTATCAAGCTAATAACGAATTAATGCTGTTTAATGACTTACATAGTATAAGATTGCTGAATTTTAAAAGACTTAATTAACTACTATTTATTCATGAAACGTCTAGACGTAGAGCTATGCCTGCGTCAAATTTCATTTTGTTTAAAAATTCTCCCATGTCAGGTATTTGACTACACGTTTTGTCGTGGTGATTGAATTTGTTTATATACCTGTCTTAACATTAACGCAGACAAAATACGATAATAGGATAAAAAAATCAAAATCTTCTTCATTTTGAGTAGGCTTAATTTGCTCTAAGATTAACATGAAGTTGTTGTTTATGCAAGTACAAGCAATGTTAGGCAACTTAAGCATTTTATTACCTAAGTGCAAATAATGATAAATTTACTCTCCTCATGAACTTTACGCTGTTGAATATAAAGTAACATTTTTAAAGTATACATTTCAAGATTTAATTATTTGGCAGATAAAGTGCATAAATGTGTTAGAAATCAGCCAACGATTTTTTTTACCTCGATAAATGGTATTTTTAATACGCTTGTGTGCATCTATGTATCACGTGGGTGCTATGTGGCATTTTCAATTCTCGATTAAGCAATTAGCCCTTGGCCAAGTAATAAAAATGAATACATCTTTCTTGTATTCGATATGATGTTAAGGCATTCTTTTGCTATGTATATATTTTTTTCTTTTAGATAGAGGATTTATGTTTTACTGTCATTGTTAACGATGCCCGTTTCAATTGGCTTCCCAAAAGCTCTCCAGTTAATAATTTCGCACACACTCCTCCGATTTTCGATAATAAACATAGGTGCTGTCAAACTTTAATTTAAAAAAACTTTTATTTTACAATTCCTGTTTTTGATTTATGCATGTGCTCCTAGCGATACCCTTCCATAAAAAACAGTTGGTGACCATTAGAGGTTAGTTTTGATCTACAGGTTAAGCGGCAATTATGGGCGGATTAAATTGTATAGCACGTCAATCGTACATATGTACGCTAAGATATGCGAAAATTTCATACTCAATTATTTTCTTTTGTTTATTACTTAAAATTCATTTATTCTGCGAATAATACACGTAAATAAATAAATACGAGGAATATGGCATCGCAAATTTGTTCCGAATACACGCGCGTTCAACACATTAAAGTAGGCCGACAAATAAATTCGATGAATTTCTTCTTGACAATTCAATCTGGCTCTTTCTACGGTAAATTTAGGGAGAAATTGAGCATTAATATTTTTTAAACTATACACTACACTGTTTAACATTAGTGTTGCGCACATAGCAGCATATATTGAAAAATTAACAGCCAAACGATTTTCGCTAACATGAAGTTATGAGGACATTCTTCTCTTCTTTTGACAAAAATATAAAATTATTTCAGATAGTAAGTCAGTGCAGCCGTATATTAATAATAAATATTAATTAGATAATAAAATAAATAAATAATAAATATCTCTAATGAAATATGTTATATAAATAAACAGCCACTGATTGCGCGGGTGGTGGTAACAATTCTTTAAATCAAGTTTGCAAGCATGGCGTAAAACACCAATCCTATTGCATTTAACCGGTCACTGAACAACATAAAAACTACATGACAGAAATGAAATATGTTGTTCTTGTAGATTCAGAGAACAAATAAATTTTACAAGGGAATCAGTAAAATTGAACATTTATATATATATATATATATATATATAATATATATATATATATATATATATATATATATATTTACAAATATATATGTTTGCATACATATAAATATAAACAAGTAAGGTTTGCATAAATTTTGTCGTATAATATAAACAATGCATAATAAAGTTGTTTAACTATTATATATATATATATATATATATATATATATATATATGCATATGCGTATAAATCGGTATAAATTAAGCATTGCATCAGACAGCAAAGGCAATGCAACCAGTAAACCGGTTTTGTGTTTGTTGGGATCTCGTCAAAATCTGTTCAGAAATTTCCGTGAATGAAATTAAAACCAAGGCACATTTTCATTTAGAATTTGAGATATTCCACTGTGCCACCCGTGCCTCACATCTTAAGACCTAGAAGATCTTAATTTTTTGATTTTCCTGTCCTTCATGAGGAATCCATTTAGAATCTTTTAATACATGAAATTGTGAATAGTCATCCTTAACCTTTTATTATTCAACATAAACCTTTCCACGTGAGCAAGTTATGCTTAAGTAAAATTGTAAGATTTGGAGTTTACATGAGGTCAGTATAGACTAAAAATTGCAGTGGATAGAGTCATACAATCTAAGGAAAATGTGTCACGGGTCGATTCCGTCCGCGGTGAATTCCGGACCTTGATTCAAGAGTTTTCGATAAGAACATTACCGTTTTATTTTGACAGCATATATAATTAAATACCTGCCATTAGGCTTCATTTGAATAGATTTATATCAATGTATAACATGCCAATTTTGACTTTTTACTGCAAGGATCATGCTAATTTGCATAAGGTCTGATGTGCAATGCCTTCAGCAGATTTCTCCTGTTTTCAAATCCTTTTCGCATCACTTCAGACCAATTACTAATGAGGGGTTGAAACGTAGGTTACCGGTCTAGTTGATTAATTGCATTTATCTTATGTCGAAAACGTACTTTTCAGTAGAAAAATGTGCTTTAATCAAATAATCCACGATTGCACGGAAGGTAATAAAATGATCTAAATCAAAGTTTTGATCTTGATGCACATACCAATCCAACTATATATATACATATATATATATATATATATATATATATATATATATTTGAAAGTATAAACTTATGTAGAACTGGACTTTCATCCAGTGGACGGGTTTCATTCTTTTTATGACCCCTTGAATTACCGTACAGAATTTGGCTAAGAGAGAGCCAGAACTAGGGTACGTCTGCTTCAGAGGCTGTTGCTTCAACCACTGAGCCACATTTCTGTACGCTACATACCATTTTAAGTTATATACAAACTTAAGTTTTCTGATAAGTCTTACATTCAAGTTGAACATACTTGGATTGATTTTAGACTCAAATTTCGATCTAGCCACCTACAATCTCTGAATATATAACAGACACCCAACTACCTGTGGATGTGTTATTTAAATAAACGTTTATATTACTAAATTGTTGTAGGTTGCACGATCTGTGATATCAATTATTTAAGTAAAGGTTGTGAGCTTAATGTAAAATTCTAAGCCCATTGTATAGTTATTTGTGAGTCAAAACTAAGCATCTTATTATTTAGAAAAAATATCATTCAGTGGAGCAGTCTCGTAATTATTGGCAACTATTCAAGTACTGTCTATAATTTGCTGCAGGCAGAGCTCAAACATGGACAGATCTGCTTCGGAATCTGTGTTTCACTTGTCTGAAGACTTTATATGAAGTAAAACCTATTACTGCTTCAAAATACATTCGTGCAGAAGATTGTACCGTATCCCAGTCTCTCATTTCTTAACCAAATATAAGGTTGTTCTAGATGCGTTTTACCGGCTCCCACTGATGAGTCGCCAGCAAGCACGAAACCTGTGTGCATAAGATCATCTTTTTTTATCATGCGGACTCTGTTATATTTGTTACAAGTTGCGCTATATCTAATACATAATTTCATATATACAAGATCGCCGGATTAAGCTATATATAAATATGATATTGTTATCTGTCATTAAATTGGTTAAACATTGTAAATTTAAAATTACCAAATTTTTGTTTACGTGTCATTTTAAATACACATTGATTTAAATAATGGAAATTTTTATTAATATTTATGTTATTGTTTGAATATAACTAAATAAAAAATTGTTCGTTGATTTTTTCAAAATCTTTCGATTAAGCTAAATTCCAGATGACCTGCAAACACACGCTAAGTAAATATATCATAGTACTAATTGATTAATGCTGTTTTTAGGTTTTATCTTTAATTTAAAAATGACTGCGTATTAATTAATTAGGATAACCATTTACATGATTTAAAACATCTGTAAGCGTTATACTCGTGTGTGCACCACTTAGATTTTAAATTATATATTGATTCTGTTGTAAGAGCAATTTTAATTCTAAAAACAACAATTTATCTATTTTAGTATGGTTCTTTAGTGATAAGCAAACAATTTTTTAAATAGATTTTAAAGCAACGTTTTGCATCGCTTGACCACAGAAAAGGAAATTCTATTATAGTTCAATTTGTCAATTCATAACGCCGTTAAAAGGATGTCCTTTGGTTAGCTCTCCTAGAACGATGCTCATTATACTGCTATTGACAGCACATCAAATTTTTTATTGAATACATAAAATTTTTATCATCAAGAGCAATTTTACGATTCTGTAAGAACATCTGATGCATGCACTTACTGATAGTAAATCTATCTACTTAGAGAATGCGTGCGTTTCAACAATAGTCAGTTATTGATTTTTTTTATTGACAATATACGGTTTGAATTTTGAAGAGAAAAACTGATTATATAAAGATGCATCACTTCGTTTAGTGACCTCAACTCGTATTTGAGTGTGCAATGCTTTGTAAAAATCCTATTTGGAAAGCCTTTTGGTGAATATATTTTATGTTCTACTCTCAGAGTAACAAAGCAAAACACATAATGCAAATTAAACACTCCCGTGTGGACTGCTTCTCTTTTGTTTACTTAAATCATTCAAAGTTATATTATACAGAACGACGATAAATTGGTTTATTTCGGAACACATTTAAAGCCTTCAGTAACTATCACAACATACGCGTACGACTATATGAATATATATATCAAGATGAATTAATTATATTTCGACGGGTTTGGAAATGAAAACGTTGAAAATCAGCATACATTTTTTACGTAATGAAGAACTACAGATAAAGAGGAAACGACAGTAAGCAAAGGCAACTACTGATAACATAATTTAAAAGATAAAAAGTGCTATAATGTGATAACATCGTGCTTTAAAAATAAAGCATGTTTGAAATCGGTGGAAATTATTGACATATTGTTAGGAAAATTAAATGACAAACATGGTGCGAATTATTTTTAAGAAAAAAATAGAATATCAAGAAGAATATCAATAAGAATATTCGGGATAATTATGCAGGATTTATCTAAGCCAATACTGAGGAATGATTGTTATAATATTAATTCAAATCGCTTACTTGCATGGATTATTACCTTCATTTATTCTGGTTCACGTTTTATTCCGATAGACAGTACTTTATGATAAATCGGGCGTTTATAATTTTTACTGCTAATACATTTATAATTTTGCTTCTGGATTTTATTTCAATCGATTTTCTAAATAGCACATAAACCTCTTTGATGGTTAAGTTCTTGATAGTACCTGGCTACGTCCTATTTCTGAATATGCATATATTGACGTGCAGTTCAGTTCCGTTCTCTTTATATCTTTATTTAATGCATGGTCTCATTTTTATACATAAGAATACAATATTTGTTCTATATTTCGTATACGTCTACGTTATAATATAAATCTGCTAATATAATTAAACTTCTCATATCACCCATCGATTAAAACTAAATTAATGATATAATTTGTAGAGTTTAATTTGTAAAACTGTCCAAGTAATGCAAGAACTCTCGTTCAAAAGCGCGCGAATATGGTTATACCGAATTACAAATTGGAAAGGAAATACACAAAATTAGGATAAAGAAAGAACATCCGAAAAGAAATAGAAAACTCTTATCAGGCAGTGAGCGAGATGACTAATAAGAAAATGTAGGGCCTATGTGTGCACCAGCGTTAATCCCATAACCTACAAAATCTGTATCTTCTGTAATAAAGGCGAGTCCCGAGTCTCATAAAAGTAATGAGAAGAGAATATTTTAGTGTATGCAAAATTTTGCATATTCAGCGAATGGAACAAGCTATCATTAATGGAAGACTGGTTGTCACATAAATTTTGATGATTTTAAACGCATTTGATAATTTTATCGTAGGTTAAATTACCATGTTAATAGGACAAGTGATCAATGCGTAGACAAAATTACTACTTTAACAGCAGTGTTTAGAAGCCTGTTACCTTCGCATGGAGTATAGTCATTTCTGTTATTAAAAACTTTGGATTTGGCGAATCATTGATAATAATCAATCTGAGCAGAAGATTTCGACTGATCATGTGGAAATATTATCATGGGTGTTGTAAAAGCCACTAACTCTCCACGCTGAAGAAATTTACAATTAATTTTACAAGTGAGTTTTCACTGTTCGGTTAAATAAATTTAGTGTTAAAAATAATTATTTTAATCAAACATCGAAGATATTTTCTAGCAATTCTTACTGTTTATCTCATTTGATGTTTTTTTTGAGAATTTTCGTTCTATTTTGCGGTGTTTATTAGGAAGAGCGAGGTTTGCATTCTAGCACCTAACGTTTCCGGTGTTTAGCGGGCGTTATCCATTTCAATCATGGTCCAGCTGGTCTTTATTATGCTTTACGTTGATGAAGGAAATGAAGACGCCATCATTTAAGACAGTAGAGACCAAAATATGATTGGTAATAACGCATTGAAGGAAACCAGGAATGCGCTCGACAACTTTGTGACATGTGGAAGTGGTCTGCAGGTTGTCCGTATGTCTTAGATCCGTCATCGCCAAATTGAAGTCGGGCATCTGAGTACCAATATAAAATTTAATTGGTTTATATGGGAACTAATAACCTGTTCTTCTTTGATTTGATGAGTGTGTTTTATTGGCCATAAACTCTATCAAAAAAGCATGAATCGAATTTTATTCCTTCTTTATTGTGACTGGGGCAGTCGTTGTATCCGAATTGATTAGAAGGGGGAGGTCCTGTGGTATGCAGAACAGACTATGCGCACGAGACAGCCATAGAATGATGAATCAACATATAATGACTCATCATTTGTTGACCGCTAATTTATGGTTTTATACAACGCCGGATATAAAATATTTTTTAAAGTAATGCGGTATTTTTTAAATTGTTCTGGATTCAGAAAATCAAAGAAACTGGCACTTCATTCGGTTTAGCTTCTGTTACATTCACATATTCCGGCTAATTGTGTTGATGTCATCGCATGAAGCATATTCTTCGAAAGTGCCCACTAGGACGCCGCGGGTAGAAAATCTTTAATTATGTAGACATAGATGCCGGTCTAAGGTGAGGTCACATTAAGTCTAAGGCCAAGGAATGCACTATATTAAGTTCAAAACGTTCAGCTGACAAGTCTGGATTGTAGGCTTCAATCATTCCAAGTAAAATAGATAATGCATATTATTATAATCAGGCGGGTACAACTCTGACGATCCACAAGTTTTCGTTAGATGGTGGGAATAGAGGATGTACAGTGGCGGTGTAGAGGGATTTTAAATAATGCCCAAGTTAAATAATTATATTTCTATTGTTCATATTTCAGTTAACTTTACGTTCTTGAATATTCTAACGCATACTTTGCTCGTCAGATGTTAATTTCTTTCTTTTATTGAACGGCAGTTATTTTTAATTAGTCTATTAAATTATTTCTTTATTTTATCATCTCTTATAACTGATTGCTTCATTTATCTATCTCACTCTGTGTAACCAGTTTTCCAGTATGTCAACTGGTTTTTTAAACAAATATTTTGTTCTTATAGTAAATTATTTATAGCAACCGAATTGTGCCTTGTAAATTCTTTTCGTTCATGGTTAACTATATAAATGTAAATATGTTTTTCTACATATGCACAATTACATTTTTATACGTATTCGTGTGACTATATGTCCAGTATGAGCTCAATTTTATGTATTTGATCGGTCATGTTCGTGCAGAAATTCATAGGAGATCTATTTAAACATCATTATTCATGTTTGCAATGGTACACTTATATATATATATATATATATATATATATATATATATATATATATATATATATCGCGATAGAATATAAATTCAACTTTTTAAGGCTTGAAAGAAAGAACCGTAGTCCATGAAATAACATTTATTAATAAATATCGTTTCTACCAGTATCCAAATCCATTATTCTGGATTCGTTAATACTTTCGCTCATACAATCCCAATTGTACATTTGTTTAACTATTCTCCTATCAGCTATGTCAGTCCTGATTTTATGCATTGTAGATACATCTTTTTCGTAACACCACGTGATGTGTCATCGATCTAATTGCGAATGTGTCCGCAATTAAAGGGTGTGTCGTTTTTTGGCACACGTCTGTTTGTTTTAAAGTCTTCTTTCTCATTTTTCTGTTCCAGTCCAACTTGACATCATTTTAAATTATTTTTTTCACGGTTAATTATATTAATTGCCACAACTTCAAAACAATAGTATTTTTCCGATTTTACTTTTTGTAGAACCGAATAGTTATTAGTACAGATAAAGCGACCTGTGAGTAGAACATGTTTCAAAATCGCGATTTTTTCCCAGGAGCTGCACACTTTTCTAATAATTGTTGAAGTAATTGTTGATTTATTTTTGTTCCGTGCCTCTTTTTTGAGCTGCCAAAGTACAGATCGCTGAAAGTTTATTGAAATTTGTATACAGGTAATGTTGGTTACGTTACAGAGAGGCTGTATTTTTCATTTGTTTGCATAAATTATGTTTTGGTGCATACAACACTCACGTGTATTGAGGGAAATGGAGCTTTATTCACTCAAATAATTTTCTTTTTAAATATTTCAACTTTAAGATCCCTTTCAAACAGAATATTTAGCGTTATTCTGTGAGATGTTTTGCATTTCTTCAGATTTGTCCTGGTTTATTACTATGCCTTAAATTACATTGTAGAAACCAGCCGGGATAGCTTATATTTCGCAACGTTTCGCGAAGCCATTTTATGCTTTATTCAATGTTTTTAGGTGTAAAAGCCCTGCGTGTTTCTCTGCCCAAATTTATTATGATGTTCGTTTTGTAATCCCTAGGTATACGACTGGAATAATGATTTTACTGCCCAGCCTAGTTTGTTTTCTTGTGAGCCGACTTTGAGATGAAACCTTCTCCATCTACATTTTTTTTACATTTATAAATGATAGCTATCGTCTTTTTCATCTTCTAATGTAAACTGAATTGCTTGGTGGACAAAGTCTTTTTTGACAACACAGTGCATTTTTATATTTATTCTTTTGAATAACCATGAAAGTATTGTCAACGTAGCGTACATACGTATGGGTGCCATTCTTAAATAGCTTTAATCCAGTTGTTTCTAAATGTTCCATATATGTATGTTTGCTAAGACTGGTACAAGAGGACAACCCATACTCTCTGCCGTTAACATGTCTGTAAATGGCTCCTTGATATTCAAACTGTACGTTAGATGTGCCTAATAAAATAAGTTGCCTTATGTCGTCCACCTCTTTCACTGTTTCCGCTACAGATGATTGCAGAAGTTCATATAGAATATTTAATGAGGACTTCATATCAATGGAAAAGATTTTCCTCTCTTTAAACCTAATTCGCGATTATTTTCCAACTATTGTAAGCTATCCTGAACCACGTGTTACATTCTTTCTTTCTCTATAGGTTTTACAATCCGGAATAATAATCTCGGTGCTTCGTGCTACTCAGAGTTGACCATGGATACTATGCGAATGAAAGGGAGATGTTCGTTAATAGTGGTACTTAAGTGAATCTTAGACAGCCAATAAAATATCTGCAGTGTTGAACCTACTGGCCTTTCATTTTATATTCTGTAATTAATGTAATTAATGTACATCGCGTCTAGACATTATTTTGGCTGCCTAAAACTCATATGGTCGTTGAAGTGAATGTAGATGCATATGCACTGCTCGATCGCATAAATAAGGTCGACCAAACAATCCAGTTTATATTAGCAGATGATGAAGACGGATATCTACCATTTATAGATGTAGGAACAATGAGAGATGGAGAAGGCACCATATCAAGGTCTGTTCACAAGAAATACGGCTGGACTGAACAGTATATCTATTATTAAATAATTGTACGAAGGGCTTACAAAAGGAACCTCATAATCAAATTTGGTTCATTAATATGTAGGATTTGTACACCTAAGAACAATAACTTATAAATAAGCCTGCTTCGCAAAATGTTAAGAAATAATAGCTATCCCGTCTGTTTTATCGCATGTAATTCGAGCAAAAGTATCATAATGCAGACCGATCTACTGGAAACCAAAATACCTCACAGAATAACGTTAAAAGTTTCCTTTAGAGGTGATCTTCCAGATCAGATTTTCAAAAGAAAAATAATTCGAGCGCCCAAAGCTGAGCTCCCATCAGCACAGTGACGATTGTGTTCAACACAAAATAACATATGCGAGTTAAAAACGGACAGCCTTACTGCGACGTCTAAACAATATTCTGTATACTAATATCAATGTGCTTGAAATGATCAGTAAATCTGCAGATGATAAATGGGTCTCAGCGAAAGTATAAATAAGCATTTTTCTCAAATATTATAAATGAATACAGCTTCTACTCTAAAATCATGGATTTGCGAGCATGTTCTGCTTCTTGTAGTGTTAATTTTTCGGTTCCATACAAGGCACAAGCGGAAAAATAACACTGGTTTTCAAAGGTTTCGCAATTGATAAATTTGCAAAAAATGAATGAAAATGAACTACATTTGGACTGGAAAAGATACATAACAAGCAGATCTATAAAAGCCACAGACGTTTCTCAATTGCGGACACAATAAACATTTCATAATTTAGGAAATGAAATTCAGAATCTAGATCAGTTTCCACCTAATTCGATAGTCGTCAAGTATTTCCAAGATTTAATGCGACATGGTTTCTGACAAAAGACGAACTGAATTCACAATTTTGAGACTCGTAATCTAGTTCAACAAAAGCTGGCTTTGTTTTAATGTTTATAAAGACGTGTTTTTTCGGTATGCTTTTTTCATTCAAGTGGCGTCTAGTATTGGTTGCAAATTTCTTAAACAAATGCATTCATGTTCAATTCCAATCTGCGGCATATTTGGTACTTCAATAAGAACTACCTATCAAAGACAAAACCGGTCTAATTGATGAATTTAATTTTCAATTTCATGCTATGCTTTTTTTATATAAAATCCAATACAGATATTATATCTTAATTCCTAATCATATTCACAATATCAGAAGGTTTGAAAATGTGATCCAAAAAAGTTGTTATGCCAACAAAATAACGTGCAATATGTGCCAACAGTAACAAAACCAAATAAAACCTATACAAATCTAGGCGGCGTTAATTATGGAAAGAACTTGAAAATTAGCCCACAAGTACAAAGTCAATCTAGTTGACGAAAAGCATTTCTTATCTTTTCCAAAGGAAGTATATAAATAATAATAGTCTGTTACAAAGCTGCAGTTCAATTTTGTCCTAAATCGATGCCGAATAGGTTCAACGTATCGAAAAGACTGACAAGAAGCATAATTTATGATAAAATTGATTTTCACCAGCAAGGCGTTGAGACAGAGTTTGGAGACATGGAATGAAACTCATCCTGGTTTAACTCAAAGCTTCGGCTTCTCTGTCAACACTTTGACTAGTACCTAATAAGTGCGAAACTGGTCCAGTTGGTGAATTCATTTTCTCAATGTTGCATTTTTCTGTTTATAACGGAACCATGTACATTATATATATATATATATATATATATATATATATATATATATATATATATATATATAAAATACTACTGGTTATATTTTAGTGCAATATAACTTGTGTAGATGGAATGGCGGCCGTCCTATAACAATATCTTGAGAAGCACCAGTTGAACATTTAGGCTTAAAGCGCTGCCACAATGGATCAACACTACAGGTAGACTGACGGACAAAACAGAATGTTGTAAAACCACTAAGTGCATGAAATGCGATAATTCGGTGCTTTTGTAGCTGAGTTGTTACCTTCTGAATCTAAATAAAACTTGTATAATTGCAGGCGGCGGTATTCCTGAAAATTACTAGATGAGTACCAAATAAGAACAAAATTAAACACTATTTTATGAATTGCTTTTTTAAATTATACAATGTTTTGTTTATACGGATGGCATATTTCATTGTGCATACGTGTCAATTTTTTTAGGTGCACAAAATCTTATCGCATGCGAAATTGATAATTATCCTATACAAAATTGTATCAAGAAAGCAAGTATAGAAATATTGGCCCGATAATATCTAAACAAAAGACAAATTGAAGCAAACAGCTAAAAATATGCATTGATAAAAAGATATTTAGAAAAATTAACTTTTTTTAGTTTTTATTTAGAAAAATGCCAATTATCGTTCCAAAATGATATTGCAAAAAATGACGCTAATTATCTCGTTTTATACGTATAATCCATGACATTTATTGACGTTTTAATTTACTTTATCTAAAAGTGTACTTTTTTTAAATGTAACAATCTATGCAAAGGAAATACTACTGCGGCTCATTATAAAAACATACCTAGAAAACGATGAAATGTAAAACATGTTAATTTCTCAAATTTTGCTGCAGTAGAAAATAATAGATTCATAGCTGCAATATCTTATTTTTTATTATTGAATTATTGACATACAGATTTAGATAACTTTACCCCTCTCCCGAACCTATTGAAATTTTTTATTAAAAACAACAGCTGCATAAACAATAATGCAGGTTTTATGTGTAAAACTGGTCTGTTCGAACCAGATCAATGGACTTCATAAGATTATAATGTATTCTTTTGAAATGCGAGCTTTAATAAAATTCATTGTACCCTTCCTGTGTGCAAAAACAAAAAGAAATTTTATCAGATATAAGAAACATTTATTTCGCATTGTCTTCTCGAATATTCACAAACGGAGTATCTGGAAGTAATTACTAAATGCAAAAACAAAAGGGAGCTGCCGGATTTATGTAAGCAGAAGAAGCACGTACAAGCATTGAGCTTGAACTGGATGTGACGCAAGCAATGGGATTGGTTTCTGTTTTTCACACTCTCCCTACGTTCACATATTTCTATCTTGTTTTGCTTTCCAATTTATATATAAAGATATGTTGACTAGTAGATATTTGAGAAGACAATGCGAAAGAAATGTTTCTTATATCTGATAAAATTTCTTTTTGTTTTTGCACACAGGAAGGGTACATTGAATTATAATGTATATTTCAGTTATTAACCGGTTAATTTGATAACAATCATGGACGAAAATGATAGAAAAGTTAGCAAGTAAATTTATTTGCTTTTACCTGATTATCGGGTTGGGATCCGATTTGCGTGCATCCGATGACTTCCAGATTTCCCCAGAAATTTTGATATCCGGGTATGAATATCTCTTTCAATGACAATCAATATGTCAAGTAGACATTTTAGTTTAAACTGCCACATTTATACTTTTTGTTAGATCTCTTAAGCATAACTTGTTTTTTTAAATACTAGGTAAGTGTAAATCGGACAGTTTAAACTAAAATTTCCACTTGACATATTGATTGCCAACTTAAGAGGTGATGTGCTTTCTATTGAAAAAGATATTCATACACGGATATCGAAAATTCTGGGAAAATCAGGAAGACAGCGGATGCAAACAAATCGGATCGCAACGCGATAATCAGGTAAATGATCTATTCCCTGTCGCGCAACATTTTTCTTTTTAATTTATATTCTTTTTTATTGTTTACATTTCTAATTATGCATTATGTGTATGAATGTTAAATTGTTGTGCATACCCCAAGAGAGATTTTAGTTAAGGGTATATAAACTTTGTTATACTTCCAAAATGAAACTCCATTGCATACGGATTAACTATAGCATACCAAGAATAAGTTTGGAGTTCAACAAAACTAAATAAAACTGAAGAATAAATTATCCAACTATCTATTTTTCTGTTATACGCAAACATGAATACGATTGCACGTCTAAATTTAAATTAAATATGTGATGTGTTTAATCTTTACTGCTGTCTCCGACTAATGAGTTGCTAATGAGCACGAAATATTTTCGTACTGGAGATTAAGCTTTTTCATGCTGATTTTAACATATCCCATTGTTTCCATTTTAAATAGCTTCTTTCTAATTGCCTAACAAAGACTTTTCATAGCGTTAAAAGCCAATTTTGTTTAATGGACAACTAAAAGCTATTAAATAACCATGGTTTTAATATTTCGCCATTTCTGATTAATGTTATAAAAAGTGAATATGACGTACTAACAGGCACTTGTTTTGTTCATTTTACTCCTGTTGGGACTGTTCCTGTAAATTAGACGATGAAATCAGTTTAATTGAGACAATATTTTTTAAAGTCATTGCACATTAGTAACTATATGAATAGTATGTCAGTTCAAAATTTATGTTATGCTGCTAAACATTAAACAACGTTACAATAAAGAGCAGGATATTTTTAATTAACTATTGATTAAACTACTTATCATCAAAAATATCTCAGCAAATTTGACTGGAATTGTATAGCAATTTTGTCTTAAAGATCCGTTGCAAGAGCCTATCCTTTACAAAAGTTGGCAGAATACTGTTGAAGCTTCTCTTAAAATCGAGTTGCAGAGCTTCAATTAACTACTAATTCATGATCGTCTAAACAGTCGCAACATGGTAAAACAGCAAATTTTGTAGATTTTGTAGATTCGCCACACCTAATTCATACTTTCATATCTATTAGTTCTCCGCAACAAACATTATTTAACTGTTATATATTGATTTGAATGATGTCATGCTTACCGCGAAATGTGATAACTGATATCGATCAAGGCAAGAATGTATGGATTTACTGGAGTAACAGGTGTTCAGAAATTGTTGTAATTCTCAATTTCGGTGAACTATAGCATAAAATGATATCCATCATGTTGGTACCATGTACCGACTCGGAAACCATAATATTAGTACCATGTACCTTTTCGGTACAATAATGTTGGTATCGGTTACTAACACGAAAGCCATAGTGTTAATATCCTTTACAGACTCGGTATATATATTACATAGTGCGAGTTAGCGTTGAAGTCGCATTTTCGTAGACTTTATATGATGTTAGCTTTACTACTGCAGGTTTACACATTCATCTAGGAGATTTTAGAGTCCTATTATCCCACATTCCTCACCCAAATAAATAGTGGTTAAAGGGCGTAACACCGGCTCCTACTGATGAGACACAAGTAAGCACGAAACAAATGTCCAATAAAGTATACTTTCCGTTCATGCTGTCTTTGTTTTATCCTCCTGGTCACAACTGAACTAGTTTGTTATTAGACTCACAATACCTAATACATACTTGCAATTTTGTAGCTTGTTTGTTATTTTGAATTCTACGATCATTTCTCAGGTCTGTTAATTTGATTTGAGAATGTTGACAAAGGATGCGTAAATATAATAACAACAATATTCTCATTGTTAATTAATACAATCCGCAGATGAAAGTGTTTGATGCCTTTTCTAAAGGCCTTTTAAATATAAAAGGCAGTTTTTTTAAAATTTTTCTTTAATGAATGTCATTAAATAGTGAATTCCTTCTAGATATACAACGTAACATGATTTTGCGTAAATTAAGTTTGCAAACGTGATATAAACAACAATACCATTTTACACACATTTTTCAGTATAAACTGGGCATCATACAGAGAATAAAAGGCAATTTGTACAATAGATTTGTTTCTACTTTATTAAAAATTCTTTTAATATACTGTCAAGGATTTGCCGCAGGCAAAGCGCGATGTCCGTGATTCTAGCCACTAAGCCACCCTGCCGTTTGTAAAAATTATTTGATTGTTGCTTAAATCGAGCTCGCTACTTGGTGTAAACAATTTTTATCACCACTCACGCAATCAGCACCGGTATAAGTATGTAAAAACAAGATATTATATTCACACAGACTGTTAAATAATAGATGGATGTTACCAAGACTACACATTTTTTTGCAATTAATACATTCGATGAGTGTTAACACAGAGAAGTGGTGGCCATGCTTTTCAGAATGCGGACCATTTTTGTGGAAAAGGCCACAATGTGGTCAGCTTGCCAGTGTCTTCAATTAATAAGGGTCCAATTTACATAAGTCGATGATATGTAAATGATAATGTAAATATTGAAGAAATCAACGCTTTTGTTATAATGGAAAATCTCTCGCGAAGTGCACAAAAGCGGCCATCTGGAACCTCAGAAGATTCTTCATAACAAAGATATTGTCCAGTCGTCAAAGGTAATAAACTAAGTTCCGTTGTTCTACCAATTTCGAGTCAGTTAACCAAACATCTGGATACAGAAAGGGATCTGCATGAAAAATGCAATGGTATGCCACAAATAGTTAACATATTTTGGTTAAATAAATTTCGAAATCAAACGGATCACGTTATTTTGTTAAGATGGGTGCCTCGCAAAGCGGTATGCGTTCGTCACTGCTTACATAATACAATAAAAATTCAAAAATAAAGAGCGCACTTGTTATTAATATTTGTTTTTCGACTCCAAACTCTAAAGCAGACATGCCGCGGTTCGAACCCTGTCCGCGGCAAACTCTACACATTACGTGAAAAATTTCGAATAAGGACGAATACGGTCTACTGAATGCATTGCCTTTTCAACGCGATACGAGCCTTAGTTTTTACTGACAAATGTATCTACATAAAGGGCCAGGTGTCTAGGACAATAAATAACTGTTTTTATATCAATTTCCTGGCAAACAAAGTTTCGTATTTTTCAAAATTTGATTGCGGAGTGCCAGCTTCATATTTTCCAACGCCGCGTTTTGCGTACGGAGGTTTTAGCTTTGGCCAGTAAACAAAGATGTGATAAAACCGCATTTCCATTGGGAAGAATACAAACTCAGCCTGATCGAAGACAAAACAAAAATGGAAATTTTGATTAATCGGATCTTTGTGAAACTGTCGGTGCAGAGCTAAAACCAGCGTACACAAAACGCGGCATTGGAAAAAAAACTCATTTTCGCTCAAATTTCTTCGCTGTTATCCTAAAAATAGAGCACGCATTTAAAAAAATAGATTCAGCTCGTTTAAAAAATTCCCAAACACATTAAAATTGAAAATTAACAAGAAAGTCACATATAAAAAGCATTAGCAATGCCGGGCAGTTACTAAAAATATTTTTTCTTACATGGAAACGAAATATTAATAGAACACTATCGAAAAACCGCAGGTATGTCAAGAATAGAACCTTAGGCAAACATGAAAAAAGTCAATATATTTGGACACTCACAACAGCCATCGGTTGTAAGGAATGAACATTTGTAAGTTTGATCATAAAAAAAGCAATATAGAAATCCTGGACAAACTGGCAATAGTGTTCCGTCCTGAAAATATATTACTGTCGATCATTTGCTTATTTAATTTTAAATGGCGTCCTTTCAAAACGCTAGAATTGCATTTTCATATCGACGGTCGGAATTAGAGAACAAAAAGAATACTTACATGTAAATTGCTGTATAAGACGGAGAACATAGTCCAACTATTTTCTTCGTTGCTAATATATATATATATATATATATATATATATATATATATATATATTGTAAAAAGTTTCACTCTTTCCTAAAATATGACAAAAAGAACCGTAATCCATTGAACAAAATTTATTAATTGATTTTATGTATACGAGAATAATGGATGTAGATACTGATAAAATTAGATTTATTAATAAATGTTATTCCATGAAGTATGTTTCGTTTGCTCATATATATATATATATATATATATATATATATATATATACATGAAATTATACTTCGTTCATGCCTACTATTATATATCCGTCCGTTTCTAATTGAAATAATTTACTACTATTTACAAAATACGTAATGCATTATAGGATATATATATATATATATATATATATATATATATATATATATGTATATATATATTAAACTATGCGGTAAAGTAAATATGTAAGAGACCAATTCTTTTCGACAATTTGAAATATGAAGAATTCATTAATACACAAATGAATTCCTTCAGCTAGTGCACTAGTTATTGTTTTCAAGGTGTCAAACATGTTAGAAATAATAGCGAAGCTTATCTGAAATTGTAATTAAACTCATATTTATGAAGTTCATATAAAAAAGAAACGATAATTTCATGATGAATTGATTACTGGTGTTAATTTAGAGATAATAAATTAATAAACAGAATTCTACCAGCCTTGTTTGAAATTATAAAAAAACTAATCCAAATGCGAATTTATTTAATTTGCAAGACGCCAATAAAAAATGGCCTCTATATTAACCCCAACATCGGCGACAGTAGCGATCCTTAGACGATTTTTTTGTTACAGAAAACTGTTCTAAATCTCACATTCAAAGTTCGCAAGATACTACATTATTCGGATTTTCCTACCGGTTTTGTCTTTGCATTGCGGAATCAGAATAACTTAACTTATAAAATTGATGCCAATTTTCTAATTCGTTACAGCGTTTTGCATTATTTGTGGCAAGATATTGCATTAGCTTAATTTCAGTATAAATAAAATGAATCAGATTGCGTAACTTAACAATAAAACACTAACTAATATCCAGATATATTATACATTAAGCTATAAAATATATTCAATACGTTTCCACAGAAGAAACAACAACGCTTCAAATTTGGCAAATTTGAATGAGGAATAGATTGTACATTTATGATTGAATCAAATGAAAGATGATTTATATAAAAAGGCTCAAAAAAAGCAAATTCGAAGTTACGTACGCAGTGCGTTATCTAACCAAATTAATCTATAATTACAAAAATCGTTGTAGCTTCTGGGGTTTTCATCAAATTATCCCTTATCAATAAAAAATCCGTAAATGACAAATCCATTTTAATTACTCAAAAAATTTATTGAAACCCAGTATTTCTCGAACACCCACTGATTATACTAATAATTTATTCGAAAACTTCAAAAAAAGACTTTCCGTGCAATTTATAAAGAATGTTAGTGATTAGTGGGTTATTTTAATATCAAGAATTTGAAAAATCCCTTGATAAAATTATAAGATGATGTGAAATTTGGTTTGAATTGTAAAAAAAAATTAAGAAAAAATAGTTCAGAAGTTAGAAAAAATTTAGTAAGGTTAAGCGTTGTGAACAAAAAAGCGTAAATTGGTCATGATTGTAAACATAATTATTTCCGTCAGCCAATCGAAATTTAAGGGTAAATTATCTGAATAAGCAAACTTCATACACATTAATTTGGATAGGATGCGATGAGAATCCTGACGGTTAGTAAATCGCAATTCTTTTAATCACAACAAAATAATATCTGTGGGAATGACAATTAGGCGTTGATAAATACCTACCACAATCTGTAACTATGACACAGTTACAAGGCCAACTTATTAATTGATAATATTATTTGGTGGTATGAGTTATGAGTGTTGTTGACTTCACCTATATTGTTCGGGTCGATTAATCGGATTCCCTCAGAATATTTTATAAGTGAGTTGTCCAGCCGAAACTTAATTCTCCATAACTCCGCAGTCAAATTGTTCATTTTTGAGCAAACAATAAACTTACTAAATTTTCCAATCCGTCAAAAGACATTTAATTCAACTCAACAAATTTTATTTTTAATCAGTTATTTATAGGCATTAACTCGATCTTTCCTTATTCAAGAAACATCATGTCACTTAAGGAAGTTACATTTAACTCAAGTCTTGTTACTTGATTATTATGTATATTATTTATCTGTATAAACTAAACATTAGATAACAGCAAATTTTATTCCAAGACTACGGACTCTATCAACTGCGTCAACCTCATATATATATATATATATATATATATATATATATATATATATATATATATATATATATATATATATATATATATATATATATATATATATATTCCGACATATTTTTGAAAACTATTAATTACTTATTAGTTAGAGAACATTTTCAGCGAATAGCTGGACGACAGATAAATACTGTTGTTTTCGGTAAACTAATATATATATATATATATATATATATATATATATATATATATATATATTTCTAGTTAGGAAGAAAAGACACATTAATGACAAAGTGGATATAGGTCATTAATTTCGTGAATACTAATCATCGCTCTACAATCATTCATTTATATACATTCCGGGTTTTCAATTGATTAAGCTAGTGGTAACAAATCTGACTCGCTTTTATTTATATTTCTTGTTTTGGCTGGCTTGTAAGTTTGTATGCGTTTGTGTTTGTGTGTGTGCCTGTTTGCATGTAAAGGTCATTCTCGCTGTACTGCAAAGTGATGTCTGAGATCTGGTCATTATTGTTTTGATGGCTTGAGAATTAACCATTTGTGCGCATTGTTCGCAGTTACGTGTAGGAGTTCTGTTTCTCCCAGTGTAGTTTATCGTTTCACCTTATTGCGCAACTTTTTTTCTGCACGTGGTAACAGTGCCAGTGTGGATTGCAGTGTTGCACGCTCATATTGTTTGGAAACTTTTGTCGCCGTATGCACCTCTGTTACTTCCTCTTCAGTTTATTGCCAATCCCATTGAAGGTTTGTTGATTCTAGTCGAGGGTCTGTTCGATCATGCCCGGATACCAGTAAAATTTTGTTGAATTTTGTTATTCGTGGCCAGTCGATTACAATATCATGTTGATGAAACTTTTGAATATTTAGGCCAGGTGCTTGTTGTTTTATATAAAGGGCTTCAGAAATAAATAATAATTTTTCTGATTTTGCTTTATGTAGAATTGTGATATTGGCCGATTTTGCTGGGTGCCCCGTTGCCCATATATGATTGGAAATAGCTGATTTTCTTGACGGTGCGAAGCCTTTGTTAATCAATTTTTGTGGCGAATGTTGCTGGATTCTTTTTTTACCAATTGCTTCTTCGTACGTCCGATATATGTGCTACCGCACATACATGTGAATTTGTAGACTATGAATGATTTGGAGAGAATTGGCAATTGATATTTTGCATCCAACATTATTATAGAAACGCTGATGAAAATAAAAGCTGACAAAGAAACTAAGAACCTCAAGAGGGACCTGGACAAATTTTCTACACAATCGAAATTTCCTACAAACCCAGACGCATTTATTCTTAATTATTCAAAAGTGATCTTTTCAAAATATCAGAAAGAAATTCTCTTCTTCGGAGCAAAATTCTGCGTAGTCAAGGAAAACCAAAGTGGACGTGACATTATTGACATTCAGGATGTAACGGAAAATTTCTACAATGACTTAACGAAAGACACGGCCCCACGTGCATTCAATGGACAACGACTGAAAGCTGAGATAGTGAGCGCACTAGAACAAGACAAGAAGGAATTCAAAGGAAGCCAAATCATCTCAAAAAAAAGCATATAGACGAACTCAGAAAACTACAATCAGACAAATCCATACGACTCGCCACACCCGACAAAGAATCAGGAATTGTTATACTTGAAGCCGATGCTTATAGGAAGTCCATAACCAATATCATAAATGATCAATCTAAATTTAAAAAAGACATCAAACAGAAAGATGAGTCAACAAACATAGAATCAAGAATTAATGCAATTCTGAAAAAGCTGGAAAAAGACGTTTTAACATCGGTGGCTGACTCCGAGATTAGACCAAAACTCACAGAAGACATCCAAAAGGCAAAACCAGTCGGAAAAAACACCACAATATTGTCCGGCATACCAAAATCTCATAAAGCCGTGATAGACTCAGGAGCTACCTCGAAGCGGCATATTATGTCAATGATAAACGCTCCACAAAATAAACCAGTCAAGTTTCTCTAAAAAATACGTTTCCGACGAGACCTTCCCTTATCTACAATGTCAAAGAGAAAGCATCGCCCAACGAGGACCGGTATTTCAAATTTTAAGGGACACACAACATTTGGCGCACAAAATGTAACGATTCTGAAGGCTGAAGATGAACTGCTTTCTTTCTCCAAACAAATTATTTTACTTATTCAAATGAACCTGTGATAGCACATACATCGGACGAGGCATGAAGCTGATTATCTACCGAATTCATGAGCACATGCCTCCGGCGTTGACACAGAATGGATAATCACCATTTGTCTAGGAATTGGTTAAGATTTGGCATCCATCTTGGTAGATAGGCTTATGTGTATGTTGGACTGAGGGAACTTACTTTTATTAGGTAAAAAATACTGTATAACCGTTATGTTGATGATATATTTTTGGACTGTGATAGCAGTGTGTATGCTTCAGTACTACTTAATAAATTCAATGAATGGTATTTTATTGCATAATTTATACTCAAAATAGATGATGATGACTTTCCAGCAAATTTTCATTTTAACAGCTACTGCTCATTAAAATGGAAAAAAAGCTTAGGTAAGACTTTATTTAACAGGTTATTGAGTATGTTTTGCTACGTTATTTTCAGTTTGAGTTTAATTATGTGTAAAGCACGCTTATCATAAACGGCTACCTACCGAAGTTTGTAGATATATATCAACCTAATTATATAATGAAATACGAAGTGAGACTTTTTACTGTTGATTAGAAATCAGTGTATATTCACTGAAAACACGAACACGGAGTAACAATTTAGTGAAAAAAAGATAGGCTGTGCTACGCTTTGGATTTTAAACATTTTGTAGCTGACTTCATTTTGATAAAATCATGACTTCGATTTCGTAATTCGCAAATTTGAGTTAAGTTGTGCCAAGTTGATAGATAAACATTTTTAACTGGGTTTTATTTCAATTTTCTTGGATGAATGCAAAAGGACAGGCTGCAAAGTAGTCTTGGAAATTTAACTAATTAGAATGAGAATTATCAAGTTTAGAAGCTAAAAATTTTACAGTTAGAGTTTAAACTGTTAGACACAAATCTAAATATAATTAAGTGGACGAAAGATTCTTTATCTAGACACTGTGTAATTTTTCGGTTGTAGTACTGGTTTGAGTTAAAACAAGAATCGTATCTTTTGTTAATGACAAACAAATGGGTTGATTTAAATATCACTCGGGTAATATAAGGAAAAGGCAACCTATTTGAGCGAATGTTAGAAAAGTAATTCGACGCAAAATAAAGTCGTATTAAAGAAAAGTAAACAATTTGTTTTGTTACTAAGGAAATCTTTTTAAATGTTTTTTTTATAACTACTCAGAGTACCCAATTTAGTCCGAACTTTAAATTTTGAATGGTTATTTAAATGGAGGGCGTTTTTAAACTAATAATTTGAATTCCAAATTGACGACTGGTCAGCCGTGCACCGAAGTTAATTTAGTTCTTTTAGTTCGCAATTGAAACATGTCTTCCATTGCTTAGCTAGTAATTTTAGATTTTTTTGCTTTGTCCATAAACAACGCTCGAAGAAATTTACATTTTAATCAATTTTTCCAATAATAACAGTCATTTTTGCAAGTTTCCAAATTTAAAACAAACAATTTATCACTTCGATATCGCCAACTTTTAACTCGTTATTATTTCCATACTATCATAAATAGCTTTTCAGATATTTCTTTTCGCTTTTAGTAACAGCTGACTAGTTACCTGGCCAATCTCAACCATGTATTGCTTCTTAGTTGCTCTATGTAATTACTGAACTATGAGAAATTATTGATTGGTCTTGTGAAAAGTTTCCTATATTCTGCTAGTAAAATCAATAAAGTTTAGCTGGTGTGTGTCTGTCTCTAAATACGCGTGTTGTACTTAATGAAAGTAGCCGTATTTGCCAAATTATAACATAAAAAACAAATTATGCATAACTTTCACTCACACACACACACGCACACACACACACACACACACACACACACTTATATTTATGAGATACCGGAACTTTAATTATTAAAAATTTATATACATTTTGCTTAAGAAGAATTCATTTTGTACAAAATAACAAAGTTTTGAAGAAGGTTTTTTATGTGCAAGTTGTCGATTTGACAAGTGTACTTTTGTGTAAAAGAAAAAGAAATTGGGTTTACTTTGTAGGGCACGATTGTTTTGCAAACAATAATTCAATAAAACACTTCTTTGAATATCAAAACAAATATAGATTTTCTTAATGCAAAAAAAACTAATTTTTCTGTTAAACAAAAATTTATGTAGTAACATTTTTGAAACTTGAGATTCTTGATTTTATTTCTGCAGTGCCTCACGTAAAAATATAAAATTATTTCTGTAGCATGTTGCAAACATGGAAATAATATTGTAATGTTCATTGTCTAAACATTCATTCATAGAGTCCAAAAATGGATTAATATATTCTACGGTCCGATCCACGGTCAGAAAAATTCTAGACTCGTAAAAGTTTACTTTCTCATAAGCTTATTTGTGATATTTTAGTTTTGGTAATTTGATACTCTGTCTGTTTGTTGAAGATGTTTTTTGTCAGTTTTAAATCTCAGCTTCGTCAACGCAATGTAGATTAATATATTGTGTGCAAATTTGATAGAATTTTTCTTGTCGCGCTTTACATAAACAATGCTCAGACCATAAATGTGATGTTTTGATTTAAATTATTTTAAAAATATCAGTCAAATCTCAGTTTTCCTTTTCCATTAGTCAAGAGAAACAGTTATTTTGCACAAAGGTATGCGGTTTATAATGTTTTACCTATATAGTATGAAAATCATGTTACCTGTTACTTGTATTTTTTACTATTGTTTCCGTTATACATCTAATATTTATCATCTGAATTAAGTTTTTGTAAATTGGATTAACACTATCTCATTCTTAAATGATTTAAATGTAACTGAGATACAAATTTTAATTTCGCATTTTATAATGTCCACTCCAAATAACGTCTAGGGCTTAGTATGCATAGCAGATTTACTTAACTTCGATTTATAATATATATGATCCGGTGCCATGAAATTGAAGATAAGCTATGGTTTTCTTTAGCATTTTAGATGCCGTAATCGAAGGTTTATTAAATCACCGAAATTATATTGCACATGTAATTTTCACTAAGTTAAAATCGTGTATTGTAGAATAAGCCTTTTGAAAATCAGGCATATACCTAACGGATAAACTAAGGCTATTGTCTTGAGGCTAGAATTTAACTTGAGAATGATATCTGGTAATTTATATAACCGATTTTGGGAAGCAAGAGGGATTAAGTTGGATGACATAAAGGAAGCAACAAACACACCGCTGATGCACGCAACAAACAGACAAATGCAATTGTACATATATTTAAATAGGTTAATCAGGAAAAACTTAAGCGTCGTTTGTAATAAATTGTTTTCCAATTAAATAGATGGGTACAGTTTTGTGTTATTTTATTGAAGAAACATTGCAAATAACATTTTCAAAGGCGTATTGCCCAGTTAAATTTAATTTATCGATTTTAAATGAAAAACTTACCAAACAGATATTGAAAGGAGGGTAAACGAAATTCGGCGATTCTGAATAACTCATGAATATTTAGTTCGACCTATAATAAAAGATTCGCGTTCGCCCAATGATTTTCGCGAAATTTTTAATTTTAATGACCAAATAAATTAAACATTTAAATATTTTTCACTTATCTTAAATCAAGTTTGCGTTCTTCATATAAAGGTCAGGCTCATTATTTATTAAATTTTTCCGTCTATGTTAAGCATTTTATTATGCAGAACGGAACTGAGAACTCTTCAAGGAATACTCAGAATTTACCGCGAACAGGTTACGAACCTCGACACGTCTGCTTCAGGTCCTGAGATACTAATTTTTGAGCGGCGCTGCCGCATGCTACCGTCAAATTTCAACTGGATACTAACTCATGATTTTGGTTAGGCATTTTATCAATTGGAGCCTATATGGAAACACTTCTGACCTACAATTCCAACTTCAAAATGATCCTATATGAATAAACAAAAACATGAGTTAGTATATAAATGAAAATTGCGTTTTTAGTGTATGGCAAGATGGCTCATTAATTAGAGTCAGACTCCGAAACAGACGTGCCCATGTTCGTATCCTGCCCGAGGCAACTTAGTAGAAGTAATGATGAACTTCCTAACAAGGCCGAAATCAGTCTACTTGACGAATTGTCTTTGTTACGCTGGACAATGCTTAATATATACCAACCAAATTTGATATATATTTGGATTGTTAATTATATTAAGATGGAAAACTTGATTTAGAATATTCATTATCATCCTTCGCGCAAACAATATTCATTATTTAATATAAATTTCAAATTCAATATCACTTTGTTTAATTATTTTGCATGTTATTTTCTGTTAAAGCATAGTTCGTTTAGTACTAGATGCGTATAGAACGTTCAACATGAATGAATTATTTTAATACTCTCTGCGGTCATGTGAACGTCTTGGATAAAAAAATTTTGGAAAAAATAATTTAATCTGCCTGAAAGCACGTGCATTATAGCGATACATAGCACAAAATGAAAAGCATAGAAAGTAAATATTATATTCTTTTGAAA